>WURV02004030.1:0-24283 GCA_011762755.2 Epimenia babai
ACCTAACCAGCATTTAGTGTCCGTTACCTAACCAGCATTTAGTGTCCGTTACCTAACCAGCATTTAGTGTCCGTTACCTAACCAGCATTTAGTGTCCGTTACTCCACTTCTTGTTGGAGTAACAGCCCACCTATGCTGAGTCCATGAGTATAACTGTTCTGAAGTTCATTAATGCCTCAATACACCGAGGGAAGTCTGCGTCTGTAGCTCTAGATCAGTCTGAAACCCCAGCAAGGGCAATGGTCTTTATCTATGCATTTTGCTGCAATAATCTATAAATTAATGAATACAATACAATGAATGATAGAATTTCAATGTGTGGCATATTATCTCGTGCACACAATTCAATACTACAAGACTAAGGCGCCACTTTGTAACATACAGAAAGTGATGGTGAGAAAATATGAAGAGATTTCTTTTATAATACAGCTACATCAACACGCAGATACATTAACACGCAAGCTAAAAACTGTAATGTATAATAGAGTAATGGAGAGATCAGTGGCATGAGAAAACCGCGCATGAATTCATTGAATTATTCATAAGGGATTCACGAGGCATTATATAAGAATATAAAATTAATGAGTGAAATGAAAAATCATTAAGCCCCCTGCTCTTACCAAGCTATAGTATTTAACATCACTTCAAAGTTCAATCTAGAGCAAAATGTAATGAGACAAACGGCTTAACAACATCAAATTATCAAATAGTGCCTGTAAAAATCTGCGGTGAAATGGTGAAATTAAACTGAGGTTACTAAACTATGTCTACACACTAGGCAAAAATAACATAAGTAAATTAGAAAATGGAGGAGTTAACAACAAGTAAACAAAACTATGCTGAATTTATATAACATTAAGTTAGAATTTTTTATATAACCAAAAATTATGTAAAATACTCCTCACAAATGAAATATGAAATGAAATATATTTCTTTTAAAGAGCAATAGAAGCACTGAGTTTAACATATTTTACATCGATAAAAATACACTAATAGAAAATATTGATATGGCCTAAGCAACGTCAGAAAAAAATAAAATACAATTTCTCTCAGTCGCAGACAGTTCATCTAAAAAAATGTATAAGAACAGTTGTTCAAAATATCTCATTTCTCTACATATTATTGACGACATGCAATGGAGATGTTTGTTTTAAATATTCAGTGGGGTTATGTGAGATTGGGTAGAAGAAATTTATTGTACTTACGTATACAAATAGTCATATCTGTTATGACATACATATTGCTCCAGGTAAGGAGGACCAGACATGCTAGCTGAAATAGCTGGAGAGAATGCACAGAAAAAAACCTATACGTCTAGATGGGACTCGAACCTACAACCACCAGATAACCGGTCTGGTGCTTTAACAACTGAGCTACATGGGCAAGCTTTCTTCTGTGCATTTAGGTAGAAGGAGAAAGCTTGCCCCTGCAGGTCAGCTGGTCGAGCACCGAACCGGTTATCTGGAGGTCGGGGGTTCGAGTCCCATCGGAGGTATAGGTTTTTTTCTGTGCATTTCTCTCCAGCTATTATTAGAACCACCTTGGCTACCCCCGTTAGCATAGCCGAAATAACTAGCAGCAGACAAGCAAGCCACGCGAGAGAGCAGATAACATGCTAGCGAAATGAGGTAACGGAAAACATGGCAGTTAAAAGAGATACCCGCGGAGATTTAGCCAAACCAGCAGCAAACATGCAAGCCAAATGAGGTAGCTGAAAGAATTCTATGCAGAAAGCTTGTATTGAATCTTGCACCTGAATGCGATGCAGATCAAAATAAAAAATTAATAGACATTTAGCTGTTAGATATAAAGGCCTTGGGAATAACTAACGAAAACTGACAAAAGGTGGAACTTGCGGGATCCTTTGGACATGTATTCGATGTCGAATAACAAATAACAATTGAAACTGACAATAAAAAAGTATACGAATAATGTTCAAATAATCTACTAGGTAATATTACAAAGGGAATTTTGGGTGACATATACATATTTTCACTAACTTGAAATCCTAGCCATAAACTCATAGCCATAAACTAGCTGGACCGAATCAAAATCGAAGCACATATTATTGCCATTTATATAATTGCTAGTCATTGAATATAAAGGTGAGTGAGGGTAAATAACTGTCCAAGTATATAATTGTTAGTCAACGTATACCTTGCCAGTCAAACTGAATCATTGCCAGTCATAGTAGATGATGGCCAGTCATAGTAGATGATGGCCAGTCATAGTAGATGATGGCCAGTCATAGTAGATGATGGCCAGTCATAGTACATGATGGCCAGTCATAGAACATGATGGCCAGTCATAGTACATGATGGCCAGTCATAGTACATGATGGCCAGTCATAGTACATGATGGCCAGTCATAGTACATGATGGCCAGTTAGGTATGCCTATACATGTATATGGTCATTGCTATAATAAATAATATAGTAGTCAGTCAAATTAAATAATTGCCAGTCCGGGTACATAATTGTTAACATAATAAAATAATCGCCAGTGAGGGTATATATATATATGTATATATATATATATATATATATATGTGTGTGTGTGTGTGTATGTATATATGCGTATATATCAGTCACATTTACAATATTGATTGCATTCTTATACAAATCTTATATAATAACTCACTTCGGGACAAATTTCTCGAGATGCCAATATAACGAAACATGGAATTTACAATCAAGCAGCAGTGTGAGAGAAATGGTACGAGGAAGAAATGAAGAAAAAGCGTTACGAATATCATAAGCTATGAAGCAGCGTGACGATATGGCTACGTGCGTAACGTGTGGCTGGATGCGGACGCGCCCACACGAGTCGTCACTTGAGACGCTGCGTGACGTTCGCGAGGGCCACAGAAAATGCTTGGATTGCGGAGAAGGGGTATTGGAAATCCAGCGTGTAGGCGTTCCCATTGATACGTCCAAACTGCATAACCTACAATTAGGCAATAAGTCGAACATGTTTCTATCACTATTCGAAGATTGGATGATGGATAGAAGAAGTGGAAACCTACGTCATACGGCACAGTCTGAAAACACAGTTATATATCTTTGGTTATGACATGACATGGATTTAGGTTTGAATATGCGGCATTATGGGTGAAAGGTCGCCCCTTATTTACCATTATCAACTAAAAAAATTGCGGAAAAATGAGATAAGCGACAGAAAAAGGGAAAATTACGACTGCTAGGTATTAAAGAATTGTTTAAAGTGCAGGCGCACTCATTCAAAGTGTCTTCCACGTCGATGATCATTTTATTTCGCAACGCATCCGCTGTCCAAAATCTCATTTTGCAGTCTTGATTAAGCTGCAAAATTTGAACAAAAAAGGAAAACCTTCGACAAACCTGTCTGCCTTTGAATTCGATCTGAAAGTTCTTGGCACTCTCTTGGGTGACGCGGCCGCCGAAATCCAGTTGGTATACTTGGCTCGTGTCGTTCCACAGAGGCGCCTTGTTGTACATGATGAAGTGATGACGCCTCGTCTCCGCCGCCTTATTGCTGCTGTCGGACACGTGCTTGCATCGCGCGCGCTTCAACTGAAACCATGTTTCGCAGCCACTTAGCAAAACGGAACTGCGTGAAAAAAATGTGGGTGACCGTCGTATTGTAAAATAAAGACGAGTGTAGAGGACGCGTACAACGTCGATCACATATTAATGAAATCAAATCAAATGAGTGATTACAGTATACTTAAAACTGTTAAATACACTGAAAATCTACAAAATGCTAAATATAAATGTCTCTAATGTAACCGGTGGTGTATCTTAGAGAGTAGGAATGTGTTACTTATAAGAGCAAGAACCTATTACACGCAACAACAAGAATATATCACCTACAAGGTATATTATAAACCATGTTGTCTAATTCACTGCAAAATATGGCGAAAAATATTGACAGCAATTTGATGTTATGAACTTATATAAACTCACAGAGTTGACAAGGTATATTTAGTAGACATAAAATGAAATATATTTTATTATCACAAGGAAGAGGAGAAAAGGTGGCAACCACAGGTTATCTGTCAAAGCAATAACACAAGGCATTTATCATAATTTTCATCAGTTTGCAAGTCCTTGAAACTTGACAATAAATCTCTTTCAATCATCTCTACCATAAGCTATATGTAAAATATTGATGCCTTCGCTAACAAATTATCTCATGTTGCGACCGTCCCAGTGCATGTTTATCTGTTTAGCCAACAATAGATTCCAATTTAATGCCGAGCCGACCAAAGCAATCGGGATAAAGAACCGTTTCCATACACAATAGGAATATCCAAGAGGAATACACAAAGACAATCTGTATG
The DNA here is from genome assembly GCA_011762755.2 of Epimenia babai. Lineage (NCBI taxonomy): Eukaryota > Metazoa > Mollusca > Solenogastres > Cavibelonia > Epimeniidae > Epimenia > Epimenia babai. The sequence goes on from WURV02004030.1 coordinate 4,321, forward strand.
GCCCGGGATTTGTTCGCTATAGCCAAAGTTCTTGTTCCTCAATAGGCTGTTTATCAGCTAAGCCATCTTGTTCTCGAATTTAAACGAGGCCAAAGACGCCTCAAGACGCTCACCTGAAAAAAGAGAAAAAGACAAAACAAGAGGCCAAGGAGGCCATCTTGATATTAGAATGAGAAGACAAAGACACTGCTTAACATCAAAAACAAAAAGCAAAAGAGACCTGAAAATAACAATTAAAAGACTGATTTATGAATTAACCTTGGATGAAATCATCTCTTACTGCCGAAATTGATATGCCCAAAATAAAATATGAATGGAACCTATACAGGACAACATCTGGCGAATGGCAGACCTCCGCGATAAAGGGTTATCAGAAAAAGATTTTTCTCTTAATGCCATGACAATATGATGATCAAATCTAAAGACCAACCCAGGGACAATATTTGCCAAAGAGCAGACCTCTGCGAAAAGCAGTTCTTGATGAGAAGAAAAAATACGAACATCAACAGAAGTTAACTCCCCTTACCGCAATGACGATACTATGAACAAATCTAGAAGAGACCAACCCAAGGACAATATCTGCCATATGGCAGAGCTCTGCGATAAGTGGTTTTGGAAAAGATTTTTGGCTCATAATGACTGTAGAAAATGTTAATATGGGATGGATGGATGGATGAACGGATGACGGACGAACTCCGATCAGAAAAGCATATTTACCTTTAGAGAAAACATTCCTTTTACCATTCTATAGAGTGAGACTAAATCAAGTGCCTACTTCCAATGCTAGATTTGCTTGGAAAACATAAACTAAAATCATTTTTTGGGACAGAAAACTCCCGTCTTAAGATCAAAAGCGGATGATGAGAATGTAAATTAGTGATATTCACAAGGAAGGGTTCATGTTCCATATGTCAATAAATGATTAGGGATATCGGTATATTTGGATAATAATAAATCTGTTGTTGTATTGACACCGTGGAACTCAATGCTAAAATCGCATTGACTTTCATTATCATGCCCTGTATAACCGATCTGATATCTGTCCATTAACAATGATCTGCCTAATGGACTCATTTTACCTCTGTAATGACGCGTCCACTCTGCAAACAGTCAACGGCTAAGCACCGATATGGAATTCCCGTCTGATTCTATGACTGTACAGAGGTGATAATCGCCTGTCAATAGACTGCCCAACTCATCAAGAATATTGTATTTCAAGGCACCCCACAGTATGTATCTAACATAATAATAATGTTATGATGTAATCATGTCTATGGGTGGCTGGGTGGGTGGGTATGTTGATTATTTAACCCTTAGCACTCTGTTGTCACAAAATAGTATTGCTATAGTAATGTGATGTACAGATGTCAGTGTGGTAAGAGTTAACTCCTCCCAGGGTTTTGGAAATAGACCTCCATAGCCATATATTTTCTGAAACTAGAAAGACTTCATAAGAACACTACTAAAAAATTTTCAAAGATAATATGATTTATAATACAATACATGCATCTATTATATGCTCTCATTTTATTGTCGTCGACTGTTAAACTCAAATTGAGGATGTAATTCGTATATGCATTTTACATTTAAAAACAACATTCTAACATTTGCTATATCTTGCAAGGAATACTTCTACATATCTTATTTATATCTTACATTGAGAGATTAACAGTCAAAACACTATTTTCTAAATTGTTCCATACCAAAACATCACTCAAAACCAAAAAGGTCAACTAAAAAATTATAAATGAAATAAATACTCTTTAACAGATCATTAAAAAAAATTTTGTTTAGAGCATTTTGGTAAATGACTGTTTTTCGCAGAGCGATTATTGGGACTGGCACATTTTCATAGGGGAGACATGCTTCTTTAGATCATGGTCACAAGTTACAATTTAGGAACATTCTAGAATGGGGATATTTTGACCTGTTACCCTTTGAGAAACGCTTCTCTATATCATGGTCACAAAAGATAAATTAGGAATGTTCCGGAACATGGATGTTTAAACCTGCTACCCGCTGAGAAATGCTTCTGTAGATCATTGTTACAAATCACAAAACCCTCTCGTCAAAAACTCCAACATAATAATGTCAGTCGAGTATGTCAATGTCACAGAAATATTACCCTACTAGACACCTAGGTAATTACACTATTATATCGTCTACCATAACACCGGAAACAAGTATGACAAAATTTCTTACAAATAGGCAACAAACCTGGGATACAAGGGTAGGCTGAAAAGTTCAGAGGCTCACAAAGAATGAACCGATTTATTAGAGGGATGAAAATTTTCATATAGGTAGTAGACGAGTGAGTCATTGTGGTGACTAAATACACAGTTGTTTCCAGTGTACACACATTTATTGATCATTGGTGCAGTCTTACCATGTACGTACTGCAGGTTCAGACCAAAACGTCCAGAATTTTGGATGGTATTATCAAGCATCTGGCTATGAAAAGCTTAGCCGCAAAGGATAACTATGCTGATATGGCTTCCTCGGACTGTTATCTCTTCCAAAATATGAAAAACATTTGGCTGGATAACAATATCGAACCAATGATGATGTCATAAGTGCCTTCGGGCAGTTTTTAATGATCAGGAGGGGGCTTCTATACTACGGATATACAAGCGCTATAACATCGTTCGACTACGTGGGTGGAGCATAAGGGGGACTACGTTGAAAAATAACCATACAATCTCAATCGGAAAATGTAGTGTTAATGGGCCTTTTCTCTCAGTTATTCGGGAAATGTGGTCTTTGGAATCTTTCCAGCCTACCCTCCTAGGGGGTAAAACAATATGTCTTCGATGCAAACATTTCCTATTCAAAATAGCTAAAGGCGCCGCGAGTATCCAAAGAAAGGCAATGTTAAACAGAGCATAGAGGGTAATCTCGATAAGAATTGTCTTAAAAAACCATAATATGTCAGTATGTCTAGCAAGATATCTAAGTATACCTAAAATATTTGAAGATGAGAAGGAATGAACAGAGGATAGCCCAAAACTAAATACAAAACTAATTATTACACAGGCTGACTCGAGCTATACGCTTAGCTTATAGCGTAAGCTAACTTTATCTCTAAAGAAGAGCTAACAATCAGCCCAGAGAGCAACCCAAATATGCCTGTTACTACAGTCTGACCCTTATAAGCCGTACCCGTTGTCTCGACAAACGGTCATACTCAACAATAATTGTCCGGTTCCATTATTCATCCCTATACACATAGTCAATTGATTACTATATTCGTCGAAGTCGGCTGAGGTTGAATAACGTCAGACTCGACACGTGTCCCCGTGCATGTCGACTTAAACGGGTTAGACTGTCCAAGCAATAATGCGTGAATGATGTTTTACAACGTTCTCGTCTGCCGAATGGAGCAGACAAAGGTTAATTTCAAACTAAAGTTCAACATGCGACTTTAACGCGCCGTGAAAATATATTATGTTGTACGTGAATATGTTTATAACTCAAAAACAGGATTCCATGGAATGGTCACACCTAATGATACCGATGGCCTAATTAGCTATTGTAACATTTCAGATGATTTTCCTTGATTAATTAAAAGTTTCAGACAAGTGGGACATTAACATTTAACATTTACATAGCTATTATTGATGGCATAGGAAAAATACATTGTAATAAAATACTACATGAAAAAAAATAATAAAACACATTGTAGAAAAATTTTATATATAATAAAATAATAATACATTGTCCCAAAGAATCATATGACACATTGGAATAGAATGAAATGATATATGTCAATCATTAGTATATGAAATATTAAAAAAATTTAAACTATGAAATATAAAATAGAATATAAATAATATATCCCAAGGATTGAGAATTTCCATATACAACATGTAATTAATTGTATCGCCGTGGAAAATCAGTTTTGAAACTTATAATGAAACTTTTGTAAAGGCGCATTTTGATGGCCTTTGTGGAGTTTTATCTCTTAAACCTCAACCGACAATACAATTACTCAGCTAGGTAACTCAACGATTTTTTCCTATTGAATTATTGCATTAGGCCACGTGATTTGAATTTATTCTCAAAAACAAAGTCAACAGGATTTGACGCGATCTTCAAAACAATGTTTCGCGGCCGTGCCTTTTTTACGGAAAAAAGAAGACGTGGCATTTCATTTTTTTTACTTCGACTTACGTGATTTGATGGGTATTGAAATTTTTTTTCGAAAGTTCACACGAACATAGGTGGATAGAACGCTCCAATTTCAATGTATCTAGGGAACGAATTGCGTGGAACATAGACATATTAACGAAGACAACTCAGACATCGTGTCTTCGAATCTGCGTCGCGCGACTAATGAATTCTCGAGTCGAGCCAGGTTAAGTAATTAGCCGAATGTTCTCGATGGCGCGTACACAATACCTGACGGCCACGCGACGCGTCAAAAACTAGACGCGTATAATTAGTTGAGGCTCTCCGTTAAGGTTTCGCTGATAGTCTCGGCATCAGTTACATGCGTTTCTGAGATGGGCGATGTGGGTGGAGGAGAAAATCATCGTGATGAAACCCTCATTGTAATGGTGTCACCTTGGAACATTTGCGATGCGTGGGAAATGACTAACGCGTAAACCACCGAGTCCGGGCAGACACCTGGCATTTGTATATTCACACCGCCGGTTCCGATTACCAAATGACAGCCTTGCCATGTCATACGACCTGTTAAATCTGCGATAGGTGCGACTATATACAGTGGGATGATAAAATAGCAGAGAGAGCGCTTTGAGACACCAAGACCGTTACATCACCAAGAAGAAAGGTCCTTACATAAGCACTCTTCAAAGGCTACACAGACTCTCCACAGGTATACGGAGGGGGGGGGGGGTTCCGGCGATTTTGCCTGAAAAATGCCTCAATTTGTAAACTGCGCTAATTGAATCTTGTCCTTGACCTTGAACCATTTAGTCCTTCAAAATTCAGGCCTATGAAGCTATATGCGCCCTCCATATAAATGTGACGTTGTTTCTGTTAATATATGAATATAGTAGCATAGAATAAACATTTACAGTGCGCAGAAAATGGTAATAAACCGTCAACTGTCGCTTCATAATACAGTAATGACGAGTTATGGTCATGCTATAATTAGAAAACAGTTACAATTACTAATATGGATAATTATGAGTAATACATGAAAAACAAAACACATGCTATTATAACAAACAAGACAATAAAAGTTATATACTCGTATAACATGAACTTGTCATGTAGAAAGTGAAGCTAATCAGGTATTGAAAGTGATGTGTTTTAAAAAGAGATTTAAAATCAGAAAATTGTCGACAAGATAAAATTATGATCACGTGAGGAATTTAACAGAAAGGGTGCAGCACGTGAAAAGATTGTAACCAAAGATCGGTGGTTTCGGAGGATCGCGAGTGATGTCTGGGATTGCCTGGTTGGCTTAAAAAGATGATCAATCATGATGGACGTGCATAAGTAAAAAGGAAACGATCTATAGAGACATTTGTGGGCTGGAATTGAGCGTTTGTGTATAACTGTGTTCTACTGTAAGCCAGTGGAGAGAACGGATGATAGGAGAGATGCTGCCAAGTGAAAGTGTATTAGTTCAAATGCAAGCGGCAGAGTTTTGAACTTTTTAAGGGAAGAGAGTTTCTTACCTTAAATCTACAAATCAAATAACCCTCATTCTGATGCATACATGTATCTAACATTGATCTGTATTACCAGTATACTGTTAGGTGTTAATTATATAGTAATTACACTATGGTCTTAGACCATTAGGCTATTGTTTCACGCAAAGTGTGTTTGACAGCTAAGCTAATGAGAACACTTAATCAAATAAATTTCATTTTCATTATAAAATAAAATTGTAATACATTACATATATTGGAAATATATATATATATATGTAAAATAATATTGTTTTATTCAACAAGAACGCATGTATACAACAAATAAAATTAAAAACACCGATACAAAATTCTACATAATTTACCTTTAGTAGTAACAAATATACACATTGTTACTCTATATTATGCATGTCTCTACAGGTAATTACTTCGTTTTATACAGTGGATTGACATTACTTGTTATATATATTTCATTACTTTGGTTATTTATAGAGAAATTCATCACAATTATCAATACGAGAAGTAATGAAAGAAATGAATATGAGTTTTTAATGATGATTATGATGAACACTTGGAAGCGGTAATGATATCATGAAGGTGGATAGCCAGAGTGAGTAATTTTACATACGTTCGTGAAATGTTACATTAGAGCCGTTGATGACACTGAGATTTTTGGCTTTATTCGATGGGGAGAGATGGTGACTACTGAAGGTGATAGATATTTTAGGGAGAGATCTTTTACGAAACTTAGATTAACTAACAGTTCAGTTTTATCATGATTAACTTGTATTTCATTCTGTGAAATCCAGTTAGAAATATGTAGACTGTTAGAATGTAAGTTCAAAGGGATTACAAACATAGGAAATTGTTTTCCATAAACTCTGCTTACCTTTTGTTTAAGTTGAGTTTTTTGGAATGTCTCCAAATCTCGGTAGTTGTGCGTTGTTCGTTGAATGTCCTTGGCCATCACGCTGATGTCATCTTTAGCCATCATGCTAATGTCGTCTCCACAAGGATCATGGGCTTTGTGACGCGATTTGCTCTTTCTATTAAATAATGGACTGAATAACGATTTATTAAGCAGAGACGCGTGTTTAAGATGGCTGCTGTGGGAATTGGCAATATTTTTCTTTATCGGCGAAGCTGGCAAGGAAGAACTAGAAAAGATGATGTGCTCATCACAATCCAATGTATCATCAGAGAGAATGTCTATTCCAGCATCTAAAGACCCATGAGTGACTATGCCCTTTTTAGTGGATTTATATAAATTACTGTCTTCTAAGGACTTATTAAAGGACATATGGCATACAGTGGAATTTTCCGTTTGACACTCCGAAGACCGCTGCAGGCGTACGTGCTGCGGAGTCATAGGAAAATGTTCGGGGATTTTCCGCGCCTCTTCCTTAGATGATGGCTGCACTAAATACAATCGTTTTTGCATATCCGCACACACTGATTTGACAATATTGCCGCAGTCGTAAATGCTATTAGGCTCGATCGGAATTTCTAAGCAGTCGATACTGTCATCGTCGATATAGTGAATGCCTTGATTGAACGTTCGATCGGCCCACAACGGGAACGATTGTACATTTACTGCAGTATTATTCGGTATACCGCCGTTACTCACATGACTATCACATGATATTGCCGATGAGAACAAAACGGCAGAGTTGTCGGCGGAATCGCAGCTATCCCCCGCCATCGCCAGAGATTCAGCCCGAACATTATCGTACGAACAGCTTTGTTTGGCGGAGTCAGTAGACGCGACTTTATTATTTCCGTTATCGGATATTTGACTAGTTACTGACGAAACAGAATACAGTTTGGGGCTGGAATTTCTCTGAGGTCGATGAATGAAGAAATTACTGGAATTTCTATTTGGCGTCGATGACGTAGAGTTTTGAGACTGCGAATTGATGTCCGTTTGGTTTCCCTGTTCGCTGGACATGCCGCCGATCGAATCGGCTTCATCATTGAATTCGATAATGGCCTGGTACGATTGGCGAACTGGGAATACCGGAGTCTCTGGTGCTATTGGAATCTCAAAGGAATGTGGCGTGTAATCTTCTATTAAACCTTGAATAAACGGAAAAAAATTGAGGTTTAGCGCTACTTAATCAATGGTAGTAATTGTCAGTGGCATTGACGGTACTGCATAAACATGCAACAGTTTAAGCGACAGATCAAGATCTGTATAGTAACAAGGAAAAACCGAAGGCAAACGTGCTCATCACAGAACATGCATTAATTTTGTGAGCAGACACACCACGGATATATAACAAATGTGATCCTAATTCTGGATCATGAATGTATCATGAATATAGCATTAGATCATGAAGCAGAAAATGATACACGAGACATGAAGTAGCAATTCTGGCGGTCAGAGATACATCGGAAATCTATTATATGTCATAGATAAATGATAAGATACGTCAAGTATCCATTATGGGCAGGGAACATAGATTCATCAGAATAAAATCACGGTGTAAGAGGTACATTAGAAAGCTTTTCTGGGTCATAATGAATTTATTGTTGATACATCAGAGATCTATTTCTAGGTCACATGGATTAAGTACACGTTAGAGAAATCTTCATACATACTTCATTATTTTTAACTCTATAGGTAAAGGAATTAGCTACAAATATTATGTCTCAATCGCATGACACGGTAGAACAGCCCGAAAGTCGGGTATTGAATGAGCCATTTGTGGAAATAATTTAAAAAGTGGCAGCAAGTGGTGTATCAAACAGATACCGAAGGTCGCAGAATATACGCGAAAAAACACTTAAAAGTGGTAATCACTACATTGGAAGTCATAGTGTTTTGGATTCTGTCTTAATGACGGACATAGTTACAGAGTTAAAGAAAAACATGGCCGATGCTTTACTTCCATCGTTCATATTGCCTCGAATCACTGGAAGGGAGTATTTTTTTGAGGTACATTTTTTTGATCTGACAATCGACAAAGTGTGCGAAAAGTGCGACATTTATATACCGCAACTTAAATACCGCTTGTGCAGCTTGCCAAATGACGGTTTACAACATATCCTTAGAGCAGGCAGCTCTATAACGGATGCCCACGAACCCATCACTAATTGACTATCCCAGCGTATATTAATTCGTGTTGCCACAAATAAATCCCTTTTTATGGCTATATCCACCACAGCAAGCGGTATAGAGTACTTTGCGAAATAATACAACGGAAAAACGCAATTGGTACTGCCCGAGATTCGAACCCTGAATCTTCTGGTTCGTAGCCCGGCACTCTACCAACTAAGCTATCCCATTCCGATAAAAAACACCGACGTGAATTACAAAATATTCCGATCAGCGTGACAGCTATAAAAATCGGGCTTTGTTTCGACCTGACAGTTGTGTGTTAATCTTCTGTTAACTTCCGTAATATTCCTCACCTGTATAGTCATCTTCCTCATCATCGGTAAACATCGCGGGAGTGAAATTCGAGTCCCGTGAGTACAGCTGTATATTGAACGGGAGTAACTCGGCAATAGAGACAGTCATCTGACGCGGTTGAAGATGCAGGAGACTCGTCTTGTACATGACCTGACCCAGATCTTCTGGCAGGTTGGAAGCTACACCCGATAAGCGAAATTTTGTGCCCCAGATATTCGACGTGACTTCCACAAGTTTGTTGTTCTGAAGTCATTTAACGAAGAGGCCTTAGTTAGTTAGAAATAGGCTGGTTACAAACGTAATCATTGTGTAGGCTATTTCTGGCCTTTTATAATGCTAGCCTATATATCCTTAACACGGTAAATGGATTGGCCTCGGTAAATGGATTGGCCTCAGTCGAGGGGTGGAAAGGACACCACTGAGTCGGGAGAGACAGTTGACCTTTGTCAAATCATGCCACCGGTTCCAAACGCCTACAAACCGCCTACATACTGGGTGATCCATAATTATGTACCCACTTTTGTAATAAGGAATTCTATTATGGTAGACGTCGTATATATGGTGTAGGCAAGTAAATATGTTTTATTACGTCATGTTAAACAGCCACTTTTCATCGCTTAGCTCACCATCTTGAAGCGTACTGAAGAACGTGACGTAATAAAACATGCGTACTTGCCTAAATCACATATGCGACATGCGACATTTATAGTAATATATTTTTAATTACCAAAGTTGCTACATAATTATGTATCAGCCCCTGTATGTCACACACTCAGCTAAGTCTGTGATAGTGGATGACAATTTACGATACGATGACACGGTAGGGCAGAGGTAAGCACGATAGAGACCATCCTGAGAGCATGTCAAGCATAGCCACCGCAGAGGGAAGAAGCCATAACCCTTACATTACCTTGCTGCAGGGTTAACCGCACTCCCATGGGAACACAGAGCTTCAAGGCACTTCCTGCCCCGAAAAACACCACTGGTAGTAGACTGGCTAGAAAGGGCATTGAGTCCTCGGGATTCAAAGTCAAACGCTCTAAAAACTACGTTAAGGCAGACAGGGTTTAAGGTCGTTTTTTCCCCTAAAAATGCCGCAGATAGTATAACGGAGACCAGTGTGGGAAAAATCTCAAAGTTTTAACAACTACTGCATCATTTAAATCCGATTACTGTAATAATAATGTCTTTATTTAAGAGCAATGCCCTTGGCATTGAAAAATCTTTCATCAGTTATCACCCGTCTAATCAGCGAGTCCTTCCCAAAACACAAATCCATAACTGTATATCGTAAACAAAATAAATTTTCAATGTTCTAACATCAGCAAGTGTGTAATGGTGAATATTGATCTCATTACAGTACTAGAAAGACCATTAGAACACTGCACGGCTTGAGTTATTAGACGATGATTATGTTTACATGTTTTGGTCAGTTAACGTAAATTTTGACATTGTTCTTTTATCACTCGGCAATAGATGTAAGTATAGGGGTGGGTAGACGCGTTAGTATAATAATTAGTTCAAGAGATTATGGGCAACAGCTTTAATATAGACTAACTACTTTGACTGATCAGAAGTTTTCGCATAAACACTATGCTCAATCAGGTGATTAAGTCTCCCTCGCTCGATGAAGCGTAGTGTTTATGCGCAAGCTCGCGATCAATAAAACTAGTTAGTCTATATAAACCGTGTGGCCTTTAATCCCTTAATTAGCAATAGATATAATAGATATAAACCAATAAATTTCATAAGCTCCGTAAAGTAAAAACACACCTCTGGCAAACAATCGTTGTAGAAAAGTTCGTCGAGAGTTCGGAACGTGATGCTGCGATCAACGCGGTCAGTGCGAAAGTTCTTGTGGCGCTTTCTACGCGGCAGCCTCGGTGAACCGCAGCCGTCCACTGACTGGTCACTGCTGTCCGAGTCACGGTCACTGCAGTGGCCATCCCAGTCCCCCGATTCCGCGCTCCCTAAAGTATCAGGAAAACAGTGAGGAATGGCCAGTGAAACTATCACTTAGGATGGTAATAAAGGTAGCTAATGTGGTGCCATGAAGAGCTGGAGAGGATGGGACCAGCAGAGGTATAGGTTTTTTTTCTGTGCATTTCTCCATCACTTACGAAGCCCTCTATTTGATCAAAACGAATTCGTTTTGCAATACTGTATCGTCTTGCTATTTGGTGATGTGACTATAAAAGGAGGTAGATCATACACTGATTTGGCGTGCATTCGACGATCGACCTCTTCTCGCGTTGGACTAAAACTTCAAGAATAAACAACTCTTCAAACTACTTTCAACTAGCGCACCAGACCAGTTATCTGGAGGTTGTGGGATCGAGTCCCATCAGAGGTATAGGTTATTTCTCGGCATTCCCATCCATACATTCGACTAGTTGTCTATAAGCTGTGTTTAATATACGTGACATAGTGAGGGCTATATAAGAGATATGATATACCAATGATATACACAATATTAAAAATCACACTGTTCTGATATCACCTCAATAAAGTATAAAGTAGTATAAATGGAGGTTTGGGTATGGACAAATGGGAGAAACAATAGTACCGAATGCATGAGTGCTGTGATGGTTACAACCCATGAGTGCGTAACTTTTTATGTGAGAGGTTGCGAGATCAAATCAGCACATAGTTGCATTCCAGTCATGCTCTTGTATATAAAATACATTACAACAATATACCGTATAGCCTCGCCTATAAGACGGTTTTTTAAGACAAAATTTCAATCCTTAAAGTCTACCCCTCGTCTCATAGGCGGGTCAAGAGCAAAACCACGATTTCGCCGGCAAAAGTTGGGGGGTCGACTTATAGGCGGATTGACTTATAGGCAAGTATATACGGTATGTATTGAAGTGGTTTTTTACAAATCAAGTGTATAATGAGGGAATCAATATGAAATTGTAAAATTTACCATCATTACTTAACTAGCATCAAAACTCGGCATTTTTGTTTAATGCGCGAATATTTATACCATTCACTCCGGATGTCTTAATGTTGGGATCAAAGATGACAAAGTCCGGTCTGAGCTTGCTCGCGCGTTTCCCCTTGAGTAGAGGCACGAGGCCGCCGAGGTACTCCAGGTAGAGAGTGTAGTGTCCACCCAACGACTCGTCGCCGCTGCGGATCATCGTGCAATACAGACGCTCGTTGCCTGGTGGGACGCAGCTCACGAACTCCCGCAGGCGTAAAGGGTCCGGAATGTAGCTCTGCAAAGACAGCCGATGCTTCATCTGATATTTTTCATCCAGAAAATCGAACGAATTAGGAAGTATGTAGTGGCGATATGCGAGTGTCGAAGGTATTGTATATGCGCTGAATGGCTGCCAAAAAACATTTCCTTGTATACCGCATCTGACAGCATTTATTGGCCGATACTCGCGGTCTATAAATGTTGTACTTGACTTGACTGGACCAGGATCTACGACTGCGGTGAGTTCGTGCAGTTGTTGCTATGTTTGTATAGTCAGTGTAGGTCAAACTACTACGTAAGTATCAATTCAAAGAGTTGACTACCAGCCGCAGAAACAATTCTCAAACTGGCGAGTTGCAATAGCTGGGAATGTAAAATGACACCACTAAGTACCCGCGCTGTACCATCCTTGTAATAGAATTTGGCTAATGATAGGAGCACGATCAATTGGCGAACGAGTAAACATGGAAGTGTCTTCTACTTTACACCTTGCACGTATTTTGTAGAGTATTTAAAATAAACATAAAATACAACCGAAATGTTGGTAATAAATGTAGACAAATAGAGGATTGTTAAGCCCGAACCCACGACTATCAAATGTCTAGTCTGGTGCTCTATGGTGCCTATTTCTTGCATATTTAAGTAGTTAACAGCTTTATACGAAGATATCGAGTCTTAATCCATGCAAGTTAACCAGCTATGATTCCAACAGCTTAATTCAACAGCTGAGTTATGTATGAACTTGGTTTATTTTGTGGTCAAGAAACTGAACTAAAATCGCAGATCAAAATTGGATTAACGCGCTTGTAGTTCAGCAAAGTGTTGACGGATATATTGTAATGGAAAACAATTATTACGTTCGAATAATGACGTAGTTATACGTTCACATAATGGTGTAGTTAATATGGTGTGATATACGCGCGCGTCATTGTACAACCACGAAGAAGGGGTCAGGAGGGTAGCGGTAATAGCTAATCAATACACAAATTGTGTAGCAACCACGGTTGATGCCAGCAGGGATGCAAAGAGAGCGGTGATAAATTTCCCTTACATTTATCTTGACTAAATGAAACATTTGAAGCAATATACAGTCCCCAAAACTAGGCTGTTCAGCAATCAAATGTACGAATATCTCTGCCTCATCATCTCGATTATAGACTTTTCGCCGACAGCAACAAATAAATGGGTATTTTGCTCCAGGAAACAAAAACTAATTAGTGACGTAGACGAGGTTCCACGTGAGCATGATGCGATGGCCTGACTCGCGGGCGACGTACAGTAATGACGTATCAAACGAGCCATGTTGTGTTTATTTCGTCTATTACAAAGGGGAAATGGAGCTGCGTGACTGAGGGCGGGTAACGATTACGTAATAAAACGCTAACGTTCCTGCTTCGGAGCAATTTTACACTTTGGAAACGACAAATTGCATTGGAATCTCTGTGCATGTAACATATCGTTGCTCCGTAAAGTGACGAGTGAAACATAAAACGGCGATCGGATTTCTACAACAATAGCATTAGCTATAAGCTTACTTCATTAATCGTGCACAACAACAAAAATGAATGGGCAGAAAAGGCCCCAGTACCATTTGAATTGATAGAAATTATCGCAGTGGTGTTTTGCTCATTATAATCTATTTTTGGGGCAGTTTTAATAAGTTAATTTAGCATTTAAACTATCCGATCCTATGTACACGCCTGATCACAGCTATTCCTTAACAATTATAAAACCCGATAACCACAGGCACATGATAAAGAATTATTATCGGAACTAAGACACAGGCACCTACAGTCTGCAATGCCTTATGCAATGCCCCCAGGAAGGGGATCAGTCGACAACAAAACTCACTTCATTACTGGTGACATAATGCAGCATGAACTAGACATTCTCGCAATCACTGAGACATGCCTCCAGCCCAATGGCGCAAATGGAACAAACAGTTACTCCCTGCAAACTGTACATTATAAGCTCTCCGCGTCAGTCAGACAGACCTGGTGGTGGCACAGCCTTGATTCATCACAAATCCTTGACTTCCTCCACGCCTCAACCCACTCATGAAATCAGCCAGATCACCTCGTTTGAATACACGGAAGTTTCTTTTGTAGTGGAGTCTCTCTATGTAATAACCGTCTACTGACTGACTCTATCAACGACGGATTTTATTGACGACCTTGAGACACTTCTTTCTATAAGATCTTTACAAGTTAGATAAATCTTGCTCCTTAGTGACTTTAACTATCATCTATATTAATGATGCTCTTTTTATCCATTTTAATAGTGTCCTAGACCAATTTTTACTCCTCAATTCTACATCTGTGCCTACACATAAAAATGGCCACAGCCTAGACCTTCCTGTGGTTCCCACTGATAGCGTTATCAACCATGTGACTATTTTTGATAATACTTGGTCTGACCACCTTTTTATTAAATTCCAATTGAATACTAGCGCTACTCGAATAAATTATCAACGTAATAAAAAGGTAATCAAGAAAATCTCTAGGATAAACACTGAATACTTTAAATCCGAACTCTCAAACACCCTCGCCTCTCAGCAGCCATCACCCGATGCTGAGGGACTACTAACCGATATCAATTGTGCGTTCTCCGACACTCTCGACAAACATGCTCCAGAAGTGACGATCAAGCCGTGACCGTAAGCACCTGAACCTTGGTCGTTAGATGAGGTTGTGACTGCACAGCGTGCATGTCGTTCAGCAGAAAGAAAGTGGCGGAGGAACCAGGATGATGTCACTAAAAAGCTTACCATTCCGCAATTGACCATTTTAACTATCTCGTAAAAAATGCTAAACGTAACTATTACGGCGAATTAATATCCGAATCTCAATCATCTCAAAAACTACTTTTTCAGACCTTCAATAAGCTAACAAATAAACTAGACTCTCGCAATATCATACCAACCAGCCTTCCTGAAACTGACCAACCTGAAAAATTCGCTAACTTTTTTCATAAAAAAGTTCAAAATTTCAGACAAGTCTGAAGACCGCTCCTCACCTCCTCCTATAGACTGCTCCTTACCTACCGAGCTACATGTTGACTCGCCAGCCTGTAGTCCTTCTGAATTTTCCTCAGTGTCAGCGGATGAAATCAATGAAATCATCAAGGAACATCCGATAAAAATGTCATTAGCTGACTCTGTTCCCAAACGTATAAAGAAATTGTGCCTCCCTGTTCTTTTGATATATCTTGTACAATTAATTAACATGTCCGTCAGCAGCTTCCCTTTTCTACAGACTTTGAAGACAGCCATTATAACACCATTGCTCAAAAAGTTCTGTGTCAATCGCAACATGCTGACCAATTTATGACCTGTCTCTCACCTTATCTGCTTCTCCGAACTTCTTTAACGTGCAGCTTGCTGCCAACTCACCCGCTACCTTAAACCTAACTCTTTGCTCTCACTTCGACAATCTGCATATCGACAAAACTTTTGCGTCAGTAACCTAAGTAACAGCATTAGTAACAGCATCAGACAACATCTGGATAATGGCAATTCCGTAGTTCTCATTCTACTTGATTCAAGAGTCGCCTTTGACACTATCAATCACAACATTCTCCTTAATCATCTCACATCTCGAATCGATATTGTCGGCAATGCTCTTGCATGGATCAAACATAATGTAAATGACCAGCACTATATTGTAAAAACATCTGACTTTATATCCTGTCCTCATCAATTACCTTAAGGCATCCCACAGGGTTGTTTACTTGGCCCTATACTCTATACCATGTACACTACCCCGCTTGGCAACATCAAGAAACACAATAATACTAATGACTACATGTTCTTCGCTGACAATACCTAACTCTGGCTACCTGTCAACATAAAGCATCCAAAATTGCTTTGAAAACTAACTCTATGCCTCGATGAAATTTTTGGCTGGATAACCGTTAATAAATTAAAAATTAATCCAACCAAAACTGAACTTATGCTCGTCTCTTCAGCATTTTCTACTACACCTCCTCGAGACACCATCACCATTAAAGGCTCAACCCTCGGACGTTTTCAACCTTGGTATAATATTTGAACCTCCACTATCTAAACAAATATCCAAAACTCTTCAATCTGGCTATACTTTTTTATGCAACATTCGATCGTTACTTGAAACCTGAACTGTGTGAAACGTTTTTATCTATCCTCGACAATCTCAATCAACACGTCTGTGCATTCAACTTGCTCGTCTTCCTCCCTCATGCTTGCAGTCCCTCGTACAAAACTTGCTAATTTCGGGGATTGTGCTTTCTACACTGCTGCACCCCACCTTCTCAATTCACTCCCAGCCGACATTCGACAATCTCCAGTCAACCAATTTAAAAGAAATCTTAAAACACACTTATTTAAAATTGCTTTCATTAATAGTTCATCTGTACTTTATTGATTTGCCAAGAAACAACACTTTCAAAGATAGATAGCCTGATTTTATTTTTCATATTTGACAACTTTGCCTACATATTACATATCCCTTTTCGATATTTTTTTCTACTTTCCACTGTATTATTCAACATTGTTATCTATTTCATGCTCACTGTAAATGTACATAATTGTATCTGACATTGATCTGTATTACCGTTATACTGTTAGTTGTTAATTTTATATAATTTAACTAATTACATTATAGTCTTAGAGCATTAGGTCATTGTTTCATGTAAAGTGTGTTTGACAGCTCTGCTAATAAGTACACTTTAATCAAATAAATTTCATTTCATTTCAGAAGGCGTCCTCCCTACTCCTTATAAATAGAGCTGACGATGTAAAAAATGATAAAAACAATAAAAATGTTGTGCTAACCACACGCATATGTTAGCATTGTAAAGGGCCAAGAATGGCCTTGATAATGATTACCTTGGTCACGAGCATATTCTCAACTAACTAACATGGGCTACCTAAGTGCCCACGGGTAAATAGAGTTACAAGCATTTCTTGGTCCAAAAAATGCCAGAGGTAGTTTACTGGTCAGTCAGTGAATCAAACCAGGGATTTCTAGATCCAATCGAGGCACTAAGGCTCCACCACCCACCTGTCACCCCTGTCCACGATAGTAATTAGCGAGTTGATGGGACAATACCTTAATAGTGGGGGAGAAAAGTGCCTTAATCGCTGCCTTGAGGCGCTCAGGCAACATGAGGCGATCGATATGCGACTCGGACTTGATACATTTCTGCACACATCTCTCGGTGACAAACTGTAAGGATGCGACGTGTTTGGTGACCCATGCCACGTAGATGTTGTAGCCAGCAGCCACGAACAGTCGTTTGTCATTGTGGCCCCATGTCATTGCGGTCAATGGCTTGCCCTGAAAACATACGTCCGGGGTAATATCTCCTGCGACTATTCAAGAGGCACTCAGCTCTAGGAGATGTAAAGAAAAAAGGAGAAGGAAAGGTTTCACTAATATTCTATTGAGAGTAGTAAGTCTGTTGCATTTACATTGTTGATTGCTTCGGTATATTTTGACAATATATCACCTCGATAAAAATCACTCGCAATATTCGAGCAAAAATACCCTTGTGAAGAAATTTGTGGTTTTATGTGGTATTTTAATAAGAATTCCTATTTCCAAAATGTGACAATTTCTTTAGTAAAATCAAAGATTTGTAACGTTTTGGCTACAGAGAAGCCCCTAAGGTGGATGTTACCAATTATGCACAAAATTGTTCAAATAGGACACAATGTTCATGAAATCCATTAATATCAGTACTTCGTGTAACCGCGATTCAGGACAGCAAGAGCCCTTCTCCCCGGAGATTCTGTTCTGAATTATTGCCATGGGTACCCAAGGCCACTCCTCGTGTAGTGCCGCCTCTAATTCATAAAGATTTTGTACTTGCGGATGTCTCCGGTTGATTTTTCAACCAATCATATCCCTGATGTACTCAATGGGATTAAAATCGGGTATTTTTATTGGCCATGGTAGAGTAGTGATGGTATTGTCCCGCAGAAATTCAATAACTGTACGAAATCTGGAGGTCTTGCATTGTCATACAGAAAAACTGGACGTGAATTAATCGAAATGTGGCACCGCTACATTTTTGAGGGTTTCATTGCCGCATCTTTGGCCTCGAGTGTGCCTCGATTTGTCTGAACGCCTAACCTAAGTGATAAGACATGCAACCCCAGATATGTATGGACCTTCGGCCTAATGGAACCTTTTTGCTGATGTTCTTTTGTGCAAAAACAGCTCCACGTTGCCTCATAACTCGAATTCTACGGTCGTTTGCATGCATAAGACTCTCGTGAACCTTTATCCATGTCCGCAAGTTCCAGTGTTGCCGGTGGATACACCACCCCTTCTCGCCCGTTTATGAAGCGCTAAAGTTGAATTCTTCGTACTGATTATCTGGCATGATAACTGAGATTCCATAGCCGATTGCATCAGTTCTTGTAGAGATTGGACCGTGTATCCGCCACATGGATTGTAAGGCGTTACTACTTCCAAAACGATGTCTTCGCACAAGTCTTCTAGGCATCTCTCATCGTGTTCGTTCATTTTCTTGGGTCTCTTCAGGTCTTGCTCAGTCTTTAACATCACCAGTCTTTCTATACTTGGTAATCAGTCGATCATTAATATGACGATGATAGCCCAACTCACTACTGATTGTACGGTTAAACATGCCAGTCTCCTTCATCCCTTAAATTAATACACACGCTAGAATGAATATGGTGTGGAAATAATGGATTTAGTTGAGTTTTTAATGCATCGAGCAAAACTGACTTGGGAGAATACAAGCTGACATTTTTTGACATTTATCATGTCCAGTGAATATGCAACCTGACATCTTACGTAAGCTTCGCAATTTGTTGCTTAAAAGTATGCCTGGTGATGGCACTAAAATAGACATTTATCTATATCACTATTCAGGTTAGCTGTGTACTGGGTCAAGACTACAATATTTGTTAATTGGAACCCTACATACATTCATGTATCCTCATTCATCTCACATACTCCGCCATACGTGTGGCAAGTGACGATTATGTATTCTGAGGTGATGAGATTAGAAAAAGTAGCGCCACGAAAGAAGAGCAGTTAGATTTGCATTTTAAACCCCTCATCAACGTGAAGAAGCCCTTTCATAACCATACTCCAATGGTGTCTCTAAACCCTATAAGGACTTCCATTACTCTACATGCGCGCGCGCGCGCGTGTGCACACACACACACACGTCAAAGTATCTAGGTGAAGCAAGAAATCTACGGTGGGTTAGATTCTCCCAGATTATCATACTAATAATAGTTACGAGGTACGATTGTATTTTGACCTCATATCTAGAATTATTAGAATGGCCTACACAACGATTACCTTCGTAATCAACCTATTTCTAACCAACTGTCTATCGGTCCATACTTCCTTTCAATTTTCTTAAGATTCAGGTTGATAATTGCACACTCTCCTTATAATATGCACCAATAAAGTATACCAGCAAAATTAGTTCTGATAATTTGTCTGTATGTATGTATTTATAGGCTGATTACCAAAGTAATCGTTGTGATAGGCCATCATTGGCCTTTACAATGCTAGCCTATTAATGTGGTTAACACGACAATCTGATTAGCCTCACTTATAAAGGGTGGGGAAAAACACCTAGTGTGAAAAACTCACCGAGTCTGGGCAGACAATTGACATTTTTCCATTCACGCCACTGGTTCCAAATGTCTACATATGAACTACATATGTCGCACACTCCGCTAAGTCTATGATA
>WURV02004141.1:0-24282 GCA_011762755.2 Epimenia babai
ATGGTATTTTTTTTTCGGACAAAAAGCGCCTTAAACCTCATTTGCCAACGGCAGTGACTTTTTGTGAGAGCCTCTTTCCTCTGATATGGCTATGTTTTAGATGCTCTCTGGATAGTCTCTGCGGCGCATGCATTACGCTCTCTCGTCATCTCATCGTACATAGTCATCAACTGTCACGTCTTTCAACGGAGTACGTATACAATAAATGTGGTCTGTCTGTAGCCATGTTGGACCGCCTGTGAGAAATTCGATGGAGTTTACTCAGTTATACGAAGTCAATATTCTGGCTATTTTAGCCTACCGAACATTAGCAAAAAGTCGCTACAAACATGTCGCCACTTCCTTTACCATTACATCCGTACTTGGAGGCGATTTAACGCGAGGGCCTGAACGCTATATGTATACTGATATAGAACATATATATCCATTAGACAGTCAGGAGTCCCTCGATGGGGGTTCTCCATTCCGATACATCTTATCGCCACGACTCCACCTGTTTATTAACAGCGCATGCCGAAAACGACGGCGATATACTATTATGTACGGATCTCGTCTAAGACACTCTCCAGGCCGCTCCATCTGTTTAGATGTTTATAATTCGTATTGACTTGAGACTTCTAACCAAACGAGCATTAATATCAGCTGTTCAACTCTTCCCAAACCGACTTTAGACACCTGATTTTATATTTTCATGCACGCCGATTACGTCAACTCGCGAGTAGTTTATAAATCGACCGCATATTCCTGTTAAGATCAAATTTTTATTTGTCTTCTGTAATAAAAATTCATCATCGTGACTACGATAAAGGGTGTCCTCTTCCATGGATAACCGAATGGCAACTACTTCCAAACAACAATGAAACTACCGTATATATCGATTTATAGTATATATCGATATATAGCGATGTATTCATGGTATGCCGAGTTCGATTTTGAACCGCACTCCATGTGTTTCTAGTTAATCATAATAACTGTAAATTTGTAAAGTACTTTGATAGCCATGTGTTGAAAGGGCACTATAAATCAATAAAATTTCATTCATTTCATTATCTACATGGACCCCAGACGTAAAACTATAAATAGCTAACAATGTAGTTGGAACTCACCTTTAGTACTAACCTTCAAATCCGCTTTTCTCTAACAATGGAGCTAAACTTCCTATTTACATTCAGAATGAACCTTAATATCCACCTTCACAATTGACCTTCAGATCCGTTTCTAGCTAAACATGAAAATTAAACTTCTGATTTATATCCAGAGTGAACCTTCATATCCACCTTCACAACTGACCTTCAGATCGGTCTCTGCCTAACCATGGAAACTAAACTTCCGATATACATCCAGAATGAACGTTCATATTCATCTTAAAAACTACCTTCAGATTCGTTTCTAGCTAACCACGAAAACTAAACTTCCGAAATACATCCAGAATGAACCTTAATATCCACCTTCACAACTGACCTTCAGATCCGTTTCTAGTTAATCATGAAAACTAAGCTTCGAATTTACGTCCAGAATGAACCTTCGTATCCACCTTCAGAACCAACCTTTGGGATTCGCTTCTCACTAACCATCGAAAATAAACTTCGCATTATCACTAACTTCAATAATTGAACTAACATTGGAGATTAACATCCAGAAATAATCCAAGGAAATGATATTGAGCACGGTCCCCTCAACATAACTCAGACCGATGCCACAAAGTTAGTCATCCGTACTAACCTTCAGATGTGAATCCAAAAAACCCCTGGATTGATTTCCGTTCTAGGCAGTTTCGTGTTTGTGGCGTTTGCCGGGCAAAAGCTCTTTAAACGCCACCTGTCCCTGGGGTGTAGATAGCCCTTACGGTGTTGTTATGTAAGGGCTTCTTCCCTCTGACATATCTGTACTATAGATGGTCCCTGTGATGCATATTTCTCCGCTATCTCGACATTAACTTTCACAAACTTAGCGGAGTGCGCGACATATGTAGGCTGTCTGCAGAGGCTTTGAAAGCACACAACGATTACCTTGGCAATTATACTATTTCTGACTAATTAACCTTACGGTCGGAATGAACGTCTAGACCTAACCATACAAGCTAAGTTATTTGTACATTCTTTTGACTGCATGCATTTCACTCAGGCGATTTTTTTCGGCAGCTTTATGATAACTTCAAGATTCACAGAGTTATTTATAATTTGCCATCATCCACAATACGAGCGGATGAAGATACCGCATGTGAGAAACATATGATGCAAATATTCGATCCTGAAAATAGTCCAAAATGAGATATCGTAGTCGTTCGGTTTACAACTCACACTCCTGGAAAAAACCTGTTTCACTACGAATAAACATGTTGAGAGTTATAAACGACGGAAAAATCGATATGATGGATAATTCAACAATTTATTCATGAGTACGCGCTAGCAAGGGTTTTGGGCCATATATTTTTACATGTTATTGTGTAAAAGCATTCACAGAGAAGATTGGTATATGGGTCGATGCTAACAGAAAACTATCAGAAGCCTTCCGTTGTGGATGACATTCTTTCTTACCAAGAGAAATATGTTTAGTAAGTGAATGGAAGAGTTTTATTGAGATTGGTAGTAGCGAGTTTTATGGCAATGTTCAAACTTTTCACAAAATATATACATACAGGTATTTGGTAATCAAGGGTAATTCTAACCGATTTCACAAATTGTTGCGATGATAGAAAAAGTGCTAAAAGATGACATTGTTCACATCAAAGCCGCGGTTCCCTTTACTCTCTGTTCTGCTGCTCAACAGAAGTGAGAAAGCAGCTTGTCTATAAAACAAAAATGGTCAAAGTCGCCTGAAGTCTGATGAGATATGACGTCGCAATGTGAAGGAGGTGGGAATGGAAAATTTGACTAAGTATATAGGGCATGGAATACAGACACAATAGACTATAGACCGTCAACCGTCAAGACCAAACCTAATATCGCGTGCATTGCTGAACATGGCTACATGAAATATCGATACACTGGACAAATTTCATATTATAACCGCATAGCAATGATTTATATATAATTATTATAGTAATGTTACGAAATAATCATAAACCGAAACGTTGATTCAGCAGCGTGTCTTCGTCATAGCACCACATCTATCAAGCTTATCAAACGTATCATCTCTATGATTTCGGATATTGCTAATCGGATTATCTCATAGCGCCCGTACGACTTGATGTTGTTCCGCCATGATTCGCTCGACGGGTATCGTCTGCGGCACCTGGTCCGGCGTAACGCGTTACAGGAGTATTCAACAGATCGAGTATTGTTCCCAGGCCAGACGGAACGAGTATCGCACCCCCCGATGGCGTTTTATCTATGAAGAACAACGTTTCGCAACAAAGAATGATTTATCTTTTTGGTGTTTATTTATTTATTTATTCTTTTTATTCATTCATTCATTTCTCTCTATTTATTAATAGTCGTTGACATAAAATCCGTAGACTAAATAATATGTTTACGTGGATGTAATCTTCCATATGCATAGGGATATTAATCTTACAATTATTTGTGTCATATAAACTCGAAATAAGCAGCTTCTCAATCCCTTCATTTATTTCTAAATATTTAATGTTGTTTCGTGCCTACATTTTAGTCCGTTCTAACACAAAAAGGAGTGAAAGTTAGAGGCGGGGGGGGGGGGGGGGTAGTTGTTCAGAAGCAACAAAAAGATATACAACGTAAAATCCGTGTATTTTATATGTTTTGTCTTCTACTGTTTTCATGTAATCATGGTGACGTTAATAATAGTAACAATAAAGCTTTATTTAGAGTGCCGAATTATCCCTTGGTCAATAATGACAAGATGATGTCGAAAATGCTTTACTATGTTAAGACTTAAAAAACATAAACTTATGAAGTTATGTGCAATTTGAGGCATACTGCAATGCCTAGTCGTGGTTTTAAACTTGTATAAACTTGTACAATATACACATAAATACTTATAGTGATGTATTGTTATGTCGTATTGCTTCGTTGTTCAAGGAGCTACAATATTAGTGACCGATAAGAAACAGTTTTGAGTTCAAAATCCACGCTTTTGTTTACCTGAATGACGCGGTCTTGTTCGACGTCGACAGTTTGTTAGCCGTTAGCACGTCGATTTATTACATAAGGCTGGTGATCTATCCGGCGTCCAACAGAGGTCCATCATTGTGTAATAAATTGCCGCTGACCATTCTATCAGTGGCTACTCGAAATTACTCATTTCTTACTGTCTGCACTGTTTTAATATTTACTGTATGTTCTTATAACGCTCACGGGAGGGGAGCGAACTTCTAATTATGCGCTATAGAAATGACTAATTATATTTACATTTTCAATAGGTTATATAGCCGGTTGGTAACTACGTCAGCATATAATAACTGAAATAATATATAAATATAAACTAAATACTAAAATATAAACTAAATACTAAAATATTAACTAACTACTAAAATATTAACTAAATACTAAAATATTAACTAAATACTAAAATATTAACTAAGGACTAAAATATTAACTAAATACTAAAATATTGACTAAATACTAAAAAGTTAGTTTTTAATAGGCTGATTAACAAGGTAATCGTTGGATAGGCTATTTCGGGGCTTTACAATGTTAGCCTATGTAGTTAACACTACAAACGGATTAGCCTCATTTGTAAGGGGTGGAAAAAACGTTTGGTCATCCCGTTGAACTTCATCCATTCACACGACAGGTCCCAAATGCCTACAGATCACCTGCGTATGTCGCACAGTATACTATGTCCTTGATAGTTACAATGATGAGACGATTTAGGGGTGATGTAAGCACCATAAAGACCATTCAGAGAGCGTCTGAAGCACACCCACGTAAGAGGGAAGATGCCCTAACAGAACCACACTGCAAGGGATAGGTCACACGATGTTTAAGATGAAAAACGCTACAAATAGCATACAGGTTCACAAATAGCAAGGTTCTTCTGCATTCAAGTCCAACGACCTAACCACTGATATATTCACTAAATGACTGAATCTGTACATCTTGAAATACTGAAATTCTCGAGACTCTGAAAAATAGGTGCTTAAGAATTATCTCTTCTTCCTCGTCACGCATCTCTTCCACTCTCCTACGATCTATTCTCTGTCGTCCATCACTCAATGTCAGACGCAAATACTTCTTTCTCTGTGAAATTTATAAGTCAATCAATAATATATCACCACCATTACATACTTCTTAAACATCGCTTCTATAAATCGCTCACTTCCTTCCATTTCTCATAACGATATTCCCATTCCGCGCATGAACAAAGCAATATATCAACGTGCTTTAAGGTATCTTGGTCCCGTAACTTTCAATAAACTAGATAATTTCATTAAAACGGCTCCCACTTAATATCAGGAGTTTTTGATATAAGGAGTTATATCAGAGATATCAGGAATTTTGGTACAAGGTTTAAAAATAAATTTTAAATCTTTATTTAATATAAATTTACCGCCTTAAAAAAGCTGAAATGAAAAATTATGTAGTAATACTTTATTTATGGAAGTAAATGTCAGTTATATTCACAATATCGATTGTCTTATTACACCTTTATTGAATTTTAAATATCCAACTATAACCCAATCGTTTTCACAGCGCGAAGATTTTACTCATTTCTTTAATGAAAGGCGCGGGAAATTTTCCTTTTAGCAACTGGAACACGGGCGCCGATAAGCTCGTGATTCGAAAGGTTTCCGAGGATTGTCTCGTATCTCTGTAGTGGTATATGAGTTTCGGCCATTAGGTAACACTCACCATACTGTAGAATAAGAGGAACGCTTCGTCTGCCGATTTTATCATGCGAGGATAAGTCGTCTTTTGCAAAAACCCGTGCCGCCGGCTACTTCGGGATCGATATTGTCGCTTATTTGACAGATATAATGATAAGCGCCGTGTGCCCCTAGCAATACACTCATTTATTGTCTATTAACTCAATCAATAGCCCAATTTGAAACGAAATTGCGTTGCCTAATGTAAAAAATACCAGTGTTAAAACATTAAATGTGCTGTCTTGTCGCTTAATACTTCCTTTCGGACTTTTTTGCGTGATATCTTAGCTAACTAACCCTCGGCACCCACGGGAAGCAGATAGGCTCGTGGTAAGAGCCCTTAGTACTCGTAACCGAAAGGTCGGGGGTTCGCAGCTGCCCACCGGTTAACTGTTTTGTGAATATCCCAAGAAAGTGGTTTATGGCTGATTTTTGTAGTAGACATTTCGTCTTTAAAATGTTAAAATGTGAAGGTGGTCATAAATGACGGCCGGACTGTATCTGCGCTTTATTGCTCCCATAAACATCCATAGTAAATCGAATATTCGAGTCGTTATTGACTGAGAACTGTGGTCTAAAATGTACTTTTCCCTCAACTTTGACGACATAAAACCCGCCTTGCTTATGCTTTTAGCGTAGCTACGGTTTTATGTGTATACAGTATGCTGAATAGAAATTGCGTGTAATTTCAGAAAATGGACGACAATTATACGAATTGCAGCCACTGCAACGAGACTTTCGAGGAGCCATACGATATCCCCACAACTCGCTATGCCGTCCCCATCGTTTTCGGCATCATCTTCATTGCCGGCTTCATGGGTAATGGAACTCTCATGTTTATCGTCGCTCGAAATAAATCTATGCGCAGCGTGCCAAATATATTCATTTTTTCGCTGGCGCTCGGCGATTTCATCTTGATACTAACGTCCGTGCCAATGTCAGCGACCATATATACGGTGAAATCGTGGCCGTACGGTTGGTTCATGTGCAAGGTGAACTACTACATGCAGGCAATGTCACTTATCGTCACCGTATTCACACTCACCGCTCTCAGCGTCGAGCGAGTTATGGCCATCATACGACCGATGAGTAAACGTCTCGGTGATCCGAAAACAAGCACGATATTCGTGGCGTGCGGCATATGGTTTTTGGGCGTAGTTCTCGCCATACCTGACGGCGTGACGTCTCATCTAGACGTCTATGAAGATGGCTTGGGTAACAGGTTATTCAACTGTTTTAACTACGATCCATCTTGGAAGAGCTACTCAAAGGCTATCGTCACAGTAAAGTTCGTCGTACTCTTCATCGTGCCTCTAATGATTATATCGGCATGTTACGTCTGTATGGCTGTAGCTCTCATTACAAGCAGTCAGAGAATGCCAGGAGATGAGCACGGAAACGCCTCGCATCGCAAGATGATCGCTGCTCGTCGTAAAGTTGCCGGGATCGTTCTGTCCTTTTCTGTTCTGTTCTTCGTCTGCTGGCTGCCTCGTCATATTTATTTTATGTGGTACCAACATTACGATGGGGACTTCAGCGCTTTTTGGTACTATTTTAAGGTCTTCGCTTTCGTAATGTGTTTCCTAAATTCTTGCGTCAATCCGGTAGCATTGTATTTCCTCAGCGCACAATTTCGCAATTACTACCATCGATATTTGTGTTTCGGCTGCAATAGACGCCGACGGTCGAACTCGGAGCAGACTTCGACTCTTTATAACTTCAACAGCGCAATTCGCAGAAATAGCACGAGTATGTCTGCGGTTCAAACGCAGTGCTAACTTAGATGCCGAGCGGTAACAAATCTGAAGGTACGGGTCATTGTTGCAGTACAGTGGTGCAGAACTTGCACAGCAGCGCTCACACACTATCCAGCCGGAGGAATATGACACTTTTGTCTGTTAAACAGCAGTGGGCCTGATCTACGAGTAGGTAGTAAAACTGTAAGGTATGTATCAGAGCTAAGTTGTAATCATGGTGTTACATCTCGATGTCAACCGTTCATGCCAATCGCTGGTGGACTGGATCAAATTGCACGTGGACGGGATCGCACAGAGACTGTATCTCACACTCGCTGGGTCGTTCCCATCGTCTTGGGCATTTTATTCAGTTAAACTTTGATCCATAATCTTCAGAATTCTCGTGGTTATCGTCACCCGAAATAAGTCCATGATGAATGTATTCATACTCTTGCAACGCTGTGCGATTTTATCTCTATGCTTACGCCTGTGTCGCTGTTAGCGAGCATGGTAAAAACCTCAACCATACGTAAGTTGAACTACAGCATGCAGAAAAGTCTGTATGAGACAACATCTTGCTATATGGAACATACATACTGAAAACATATCGGCATACATGTGCATACCAACGATTCGCGGAACACGCCCGGAACATGGCGCTATCGTCAGCTGTTCTTGTAAACGCTCACAGATAACGGCTAAACAATAATATACATCGACGGTAATAACCTATCTGTATAGACGTCTGGAACATCGACCCTACAATCAAGTCGTGCCCAAATGTAATTATGGTCGAAGATCGTTTAATTAGTTTATTGCTATCTGACCTGCTTTATTGTAATAAATAGTTAAATATATGTCGTTTAAAACACCATACATGTCACTTTCCCGCAAGGTAAACTCATACGCAGTTGTTAATTTAAAAGATCATGAGAAAAAGTATTATGGCTGAGTTAATTTACCAATTTCCGTATAAACAATGATACGCTATACAACGGAGCCGTCATAAAATGAAATGCGTTATCCCGATATTTAGTACTTGTCTCCGGAGGAACACAAATCTTTATTGTTACGACGTTGTGATTTTCGTCTACCGACTAGAAATTACTCGATGTCCGTTTACTGTTTTCAGTGTATATTTTATGTGGCCAGATGTACAGTTACGTATTTGTTTTAAGTCAAGAATAAAAATATTCTGCACTTTCTCAAAACGAACCCTGTCGCATTTGGTGCAAATTAAGAAGACGATAAGATACGTTCGCCCATCTGTTATATGAATGATATATTGATAAATGTACTTTAGAAACTTAATAACAATAATAATTATGATGATGACGATGACGACGACGATGATGACTATGACTATGACGACGACGATGATGATGTGTACATCGCCATCGTAATCTTCATCATGTTGAGAGTGGGAGATGCTTCGATGTCAAGAGAGGAAGCATTGAAGAGGAGAGCGGAGTTGAAATTGAAACTACGATCGCCGAAGTGTACACGCTTAAATCTTGGGACAACGATATTACGTGTTTTCGACTGCCTTGTCTTTCTGGCAGACTTACGAATGGAGTTAAGTGTTATGTCATTTCGAATCTAAATTCTATTAGGCAATACTATAAAACTATGTGTATATATCTAAAAATACTATTTTCCAAAACTTAATATTTGTTGTAAATATCATTGTTCCGCCATCATAATACAAATGTAACTATCATCTTACTATTAAGGGCGTGATTTTGTTCGAACTTTCGTTGTGCAGATAGAAATTTGTTGAACAATTAAATTTTTTATTATACACTCAACAAGACTTAGTCTAAATGGTCATTCTATGCCAATCCGTATCGCGAGGGTGTTTTCTCCGCTTCTATAAATATTGCCTATAACAGAGTTATTGCCCTTATTTTCAATTGCAGAATGTACGTAAGCTCGATCAATACCGACAATTTGCAGAATCAACATTTATTTATTATCGGCCTTTTTTCAATCCCAATCCGACCTTTTAAAACCCATTCCATGTCTAAAAAAATAACTTTCTAGCAAACGTATTCAAAGAACGAGGTTGTGCATTATTTCAATATTACATTTAAGTATTTTCTTGGATCAGCTACCATTGCTCATCCTAGTTCTATTGCCCATATAATGGGTACCACTGTTGAAAGAAAATATTTTGTTCCCTATAATGTAGTAACACCATTACACGTATATATTACCTTTATTTTTACGATAATCTTCTAACTACTCCAACTGCCACATATCAGGCTGTGGAGAATAGAGTTAATTGACACCTGTCGTACGGATAGGGAACTATTCAAATCAATTCATAGGCATCTCCTTCTTGTTTAGGTATCCTGTTAGAGATCTTGTTCCGTTTCAGCAATGAAAATGGTGTCATCTGCATATCTGATGTTATTCATATTTCTACCATTTAAGGCCACGCCATGTATGTCTTCGATTTCTCTCATACGATTTCACTATAGAGAGAGAACAAGTCCGGTGATAAAACGCACCCTTGTCTTACACCTCTTTCAATTTTCACCCATTCACTAAGTTCGTTATCTACTCTTACTGCCGCAGTTTGTTCCCACTTTCATAGGCAGTGTAATCTCGACAAAGGTTTATTATGATAAAATGCTGTCCCAAATGTGTCACGTATACGACATAACGATATATTTTACTATAGGACAGTTCAGCATACCTACACGACCGAAGCACGGTGTGTTAAAGGCTAGAAAATTCAAGATTGACAGGGTCGATAAATACATATTGAAGGTAAATAAATGACAGATGGTTGTCTGTTGAATGGTTTGAGTAGGATCGGACAGATAATCGCGAAGTTGTTTTGATCGATGTAAAGCCCGTTTGACAGGTTCACCTAGGTGAAAAGGCGCAGATATATCGCTCCTAATTATATCCGTTTAATCTATGGATAAGTACACTTGGCCATGCACGCTGAAGAAAGCTCTTCGCTACGCCGAGAGAACGGGTACTGATGTGACGCCAATGAAAATATACAGCGCCGTCGCCATCCACAGGACTTGCTAAGATATCTGTCTATAATACAATTCTGCAATCCGCCTCCGAGTTGAGAATGTTGCTTATAATAGAGGGTAATAGAGGCCCAACAATATTATATTTCATGTGTATTATGTGTATATATATACATACATATATGATAAGTTTCTATATGTATAGTATTTCTTATAATTTCCCAAGACTAGTACAAGCGCGTTAGTAACCTCACTGCATATATGTTTAAAATACCTTCCCGTATTTGCGTGCGTTTGTTTTTTAGCGTGTTTGGTGATGTATTGTTGATGCCATCGACGTACGGATAACCTAAACAAATCTTCAGTAATTACGGTGGGATTTGACATAATTAAGAACGATGAGAGAGAGGCCTATTTTCCCCCTGCCTAATAGTGTTAACCAGAGAAAAACTACTGCGTTTCTGTGTAAGTTTGTATTGTTACAATCTCCCCGTGCAAGCAGTCGACTCTGGTAAAATAAAGCAACTATATGGCATTTAATCAAATAGTGAGGTTAATTTATAATGCAATAGTAACGAGTTCATGTAGATATTACAATGTTGTTATTCTATAATGTAAAATGTTCGCAAAACAATAAAATTGTACAAACTGAAAATCGCGTTTTTATTGGTTACGAAAATATTATTATTAGTATTAGGAAAAGTAAATGCACTACAAACAGGTATACTTGGACACCGAATGTGTTAATACCTATTTCAATTTACATTTACGAAAATAGCTAACCACATCTTAATATGCGAAACGATAGACCAATGTGACTGAAGTAACAAAATTTGAGTAGCCTTGCAGGTCGTCAAAATTTAAACATGGAAAAACGGGTCATGGGAAGGAGAGGGGGAGGTGGAGAGAAGAAAGAGGGAGGGGGTCGAGCTTTCGGGTATCCTCCTCGGTCCTCGCAATTCATCGATATGTATGACCACTGATATCAAACTCGCGATATATCCACCTCGCCTATTCTGGAAGTTACTGTGAGGGTTTAAACGGTCACCGTATGGTATAACCAACAAAAAACCGGTTGTAGGTTTTCGTGATGCATTATCTTACGCACTGTAGAGCAATGCACAAAAACCTTACCTGTCGTGGAACCCAAACCGCGACCTCCGGATAATCGGTCTGGTGTTCTACCTACTGAGCTACAGGGGCAGACTTCGTTTTGCACGTTAAGCATATCCTTATCCTTCAAATTCTCGCTTCCCTGTGCTTTACCATGAAGTAGTATTTTTATCGTAATATAAAATGTAGTTCTAAGTGGTTGGCAGGGCGTATTAGAATCTTTAGGAGAAATAAATCAAATGACGCAATGAGTTGGGGGAAATGTCAATAAACACCTCCAGAGGCTGAAGATATGCTATAGTTGAGCTGGCATAATATAGTAATAAATAACCTTTATGTAAGAAATCGCTGGGAGAAATGAGTGGATGACACGGTTGGCTGATTTTTCCTGCTACAACTTATGTGTAAGACGCAATGCAACTTACATCGGAATATGTTTCGCCATCATAAGGTTCGGTATTAACTTGACGTTTTTGCCTTAAAGATTTACGGGTGAGTCTGAATGTGACTGGGTAATGTAATTAGATTCCGTGGCGACGCAGACCCTTCAGGGAGGTCACGATGTCTTGCCTCGCCGTTCTGCGCCGATTTAAGCATTCAGCTACAGAATAGCCTCCCTGATTAGGTCACGTCCGGGGGCAACGAGGAGCAGTTGGTCGCCCAGCGCGTCACCCCCGGCGCATTGACGTGGCGGATACGGCACATTAGTGAGCGGTAGATTACACGAGGAAATCAGATAGACGCGAATCACGGGGGATGGTGGAAACTTTGGCCACTTCTATAAAGTAATGCGAAACACTCGGTAAATCCTTATACACAAGTAATATGCGATTGATGCTAGATTAACCATTATATTACCCCAAAGTGGAAAGAACACGTTTGTCTTTCGGCTATTCCCATTTCGGTTTCGCCACAGTGGACCAACCGTTTCCACTCCAGCCAGCCTTGTACTCTCTATCCTCTTATAAATCACAAGTGGCCGCATATCCTCTCTATCCGTGACTAAAAAGCGTCTCTCGGGCTTCTCTCACCTCATATATGGCAGTTCCATACTTCGCCATTTTTGCTATGTACTTCTCATTACTCCAGCACACATGTCCATGCCACGACATTCTCTTCCTGTAGCCTATCCCAATTACGTTTTACATCCCCGCCCCCTTAAAATATGCATAATTCTGATCCTATCCACACGTTTCGCGCTCAGATAGAAACGCAACATCTTGAACTCAGCCTCCTGTCTTTTAGTCAGTGCTACTGGTTCCAGGCCATACAACCAAGCTGACCGAACCACAGTCCTGTATAGCGTCTCCTTTGGTCCTGCCCGTACTTTCCCATCACACACCTCTCCTGGCAACTTTCCTCCCTCACTTCCACATTGTCTAGGTTCTCTTCTTCGCCGTCCCTTCGAAACTTTCCATTGCTCTGGACCTTGCACCCCAAATACTTGAACCCGTCAGCCTTCAATAACTGTACTTTCTAAGACGTCGCCGTTTCACTGTTTCAAATCCAGAAACGCACATGTCTGTCTTGTTCGTGCTGATCTTAAATAGAGAGAATAATTATGTTAAAATATGTGTTATAAATGACCAGACCAGATACCGCCTGATAATGCCAAATCAGAATTCTTCCCAATTGTAGCGTATCTTCCTATTCAGATCGGTCTTAGTTTCCAACTGTAGAGCGAAAGTAGAAATGTGCATGATGGTTTTACTTTAATTAAGTAATTTTAAAGTTTATTTATAGATGTATTTTATGACGGACGCAACAATCGGACGACCAGTGTTTGGGAAGCCTACTGCAAAACCTTTCATACTACAAGCATGAAGGAGACGTTATAAAAAAAAAACAAAAACAAATGTACCGGTAAAAAATAGCCAAAAAGCCATGAGTTACGCATATGATAAAAGCCGACAACAAAAACGACTTTTTTCTCCCGAATAACGTTTATAAAAGAATTCGTAAAAGTGCGATTTGTACCCATACAGACTGTTGGGTTAATGAGCCCTCGCTCATTCGCTCTGAGCCTGCTGTGCGTCCGGATGTGCCTAACGATCACTTGACTCACAATGTCGCGCAAATTGCGTTCACCCAACCTACACGATGTTTACGTAAAATTCAAAACGGACACGACTCTCTGCGTTCAGCTAGCTAAAGGAACATTCCAGTATATTTTCTGTCACTATTGTAATTCATAAATTAGAATGCACTCGACATCATGAGCGACCGGTGGTATATCTACCACGTACCGGTATTTCAACAGGTGAGATCGTCGGTGGCGTTGGTGTAGTGGTTAGACACGCGACTCTTGATGTAAGAGGTTGTGAAATCGAATCCACACAAACCACGGGTTTTTGCGTCGCTTTTCACCATTTCACCAGATGAAATGAAAATGATTTTCGCGCTTAAATGCAGAAAAATATTCGTCTGTAAGCTAGTTATTGCAAATTTCATACGGTCATAATGTGGCAATATTGTAAGTGCCACTGGATGCCGTCTGTGAAACTAGGTTTTCGTTGTAATCGTTTATCTAAGGGTTTTCCCCGAGGTCACTGCCCCTTGATGGGCAATGCGCAAAACAATGGCGAAACTCTTATTGAATATACCAGCCACGTAAACCTCCATCATACACGAGCAGTCGGTGTTGATGAATGCTAATGACCAAATATGATTTGGCGGTTATGGACGACGCACAATAGATTATGGCGAGTTCCCCCGCATCTCGTCTTTTCAACGAGCAATAAGCGAGACTTCGAGAGGCTCTATAATCCATTTGACCGTACAGCTTCCTTTGCAATAACGCACTGAGAACTCGTAACCACCTGCGCGTTCGAGTAAATAAAATAAAACATGTAATTATAGCGGTGTTCCCCAATGCTTCGGTTGTTGGCCCTCTTCTATTTATTCTCTTTATTAACGACATGACCAATATTCCTTCTTGCCATCTGTTCTCTGATTATTGTATGATAGAACAAATCGAGGGAACAACGCAATTAGCCATCGATAAAACTCACCTAATTCTTCCAGATATTACGAAATGGTCTTCTGATAAGGTACCGAAAATTAAAACTAATGAAGGATCATTTCACTACTTGCTAAGCAATTTTTCAACAATAACTTCTTACTAATTCTACTGACTTGAAATATAAGTGTGATGAAAAACCAGTGTAAAATACCTATATGGGCAGAGGAAAGCTTACTGCTATGCTAGTTTAGTTGGTAGAGCACCAGACCGATTACCTGGAGGTCGAGTCGATTCGAGTCCCATCTGAGGTATATGTTTTTATATGCATTTCTGTTCCTTAATTCTGTCATAATCGATAACTACTCAATCAACTTTTAGTCCATTTATGAAGTACGTAGGTGTGAACGTAGATAGTTCTCTGTCTTGGAGTATCCATGCTCATGCCATTAGTGCTTCAATTTGTGCACATTCGTCACTTTATTAATCAGTGTGGAGTAGCTCAGGGCGGAAACGTTAATACAGCATCAATCAGTCTGTGGATACAGTACATGACAATGAGAATGATGATGACGATGGCGACGGAGGTGGTGACAATGATAATCTCCGTATGTATGTAGTTATAGGCTAATCGCCAAGGTAAACGTTGTCTCGGCCATTCTTGGCTCTTTACAAAGCTAGTCTACAAATGTGGTTAACACAACTGAGGGGGGGGGGAGACATGTGAAAACCCATCGAGTCTGGGTACACAATAGACCTTTCAACATTCACCCCACTGGTTCCACACATCTACAGGCGGGCTATGTCGTATACTCCACGAAGTCTCTGATAGTTTAAGGTTATATGCAATAGGGTGACAACATAGCGGAGAGGTAAGCGACATAGCGCATCAGAGGGGAACAGCCCTAACAGAAACCACGCTGCAAGGGCTACCCAGACCACCATGAGGACATAGATTTAAGACGTCTTCTTCCCGAGACAGGCCACAGGTGGTAGTATACTGGATGGAGCGGGAATTAAACCAGCGCTGTTACCACTACGCCAATAGCCCCGTAATGATAATCTAAAATCGTGTCCCTAAATGAATAAATACAAAGTATGAATCAAATGTCAAATGTGTTTGTCGTATTTTTCTTTACCTTACGATTCATAACGGGAATCATGTTTTATATCGTATCGGTGCTAATACGAACACATTTCTCGGTACTGAATGCACGCAAGGAAGTGTCATCGTAATTAGTGTCATATACTGACGTAAACTACCTCTCTTTATGGATTGGCACCGAACACGATTCATCGTCTATAAATTACCTACATTGAATCAAACTCTGCTATTCCAAGGGACGCGCCTTACTATTAAAGCAAACTCTCTCAATTGATTTATCTTCAGCTCGATGTAATTTAATATCCCCTATAGGCTAACAACCTACGCCATTTTATGTCTTTTTCATTGTGTATGATAGATAAAACGAGTGATATTCCCAAGTATATGCTCCAATTTGTGCGCAATTTAGAAAATAATAGGGCGCACGCCCAACCGTTCAGTATTGTCATAGTTATTTTAAGCAATTTGTAGCGTGAGGAATACCTGGAAACTGAACGTGACAAAATAATTCGAGCCAACTTCGATTTTTAGTCTTAACTTTTTCCCATGCACAAACGTGACAGGCGCGGCGAAAATCTTTTTTATGAATGGTGAGTGAAATTCACAATTGAATTTAGGGCTAAGGTTTTCATTTTATCAAATCCGAAGAGTGGATGCTAAACGATCATTTAACACTATTATACAATCAAGTACCGTAGACTGCTGTGTTCAAAGTACCGTGCAATTATAGGCAACCTCAATAAAACAGTCATTTCGCTCATATTAAGGGTGACAATATTGTTCGATTTACCAGGGAAAATAGTCCGTTAACTTCCATCAAAATCGGTTTTCCGGTCCGCAAACACAATTTCCAATATCCTAAGTGTCCATCTTGCCTAAAGATGGTCTTTCGGAAAATTTCGTTTCTCTAGCGACTGACGCGGGGGAGGGGTAATATTGGCAGAATGTATATATTCAGGAGAAATTCGTCATAATCAAAAAGACGGGAACTGCATTAACGACGCAATCACGCAACGTTATGAAAAGTCCACAACGTTTATTCTCAACCATTGACAATCCGTTCGTCTGCTATAGTCGTTACGGTACGGTTCACTGGGCGTAATATTCGTCTTATATCAATTTTGCGCTGACGGTCGTTTCAGGGGCGCCGCGGTTGTCATTCTATTACCGCCGAGACTCGTTTACGCTCGTTATACCGCACTCAATGTACGACTCGTAAATCCTTGTAGGTTCATAGAATGACTATAGACTGGGGTGAAAATCGAACGAACGCGGAATGACAAACTATTATCATCTGCATTCACAATTGCTCCTTTTTTATATAGCAAAAAACTTTGAGTTAACCGATTAGGTACTGTGATAATAAACGAATATTTTATACCGATAAATATTGATATAATTCTGCAGGTAGGGTGCGGGGGATATATGACAGAGGAGGGTCCCATTGTATAACAAATGGCTACACCTTTTGAAATCGTATTTTTGATTATCCGTTACGATGCCGTAGATGGGATTGATTTCAGTCTCTGAATATAGACGAGTCTCCATTTCACTGGGACCGCATCGTTGATTTT
This sequence comes from Epimenia babai, assembly GCA_011762755.2. Classification (NCBI taxonomy): domain Eukaryota; kingdom Metazoa; phylum Mollusca; class Solenogastres; order Cavibelonia; family Epimeniidae; genus Epimenia; species Epimenia babai. Next base: position 17,266 of record WURV02004141.1, read on the forward strand.
ATTCCAACATTTCTAGCCAGTGTCTCCAAGTTAAACACGAATATAAATTGCCATACAAAATGTCGGCCAATCTATGGGATCTCTAACCTTTTTATGTCGTTATAATTGCCATTACGATCGCCTCAGCTATCGTCAGCAAAACTTGTGGAACATATAAATTAGGTATGGAAAAAAATTAAAGAGAAATTTACGTATCACGATCGCAATCATACAAAAAAGGAGAAATGATAACGATAATTGGCAATGTTAAATTGCGCGACGGCGATTATAAAAATAAAGTCAACGTAATAAATAGCCGTATTTGGAAGGGTTGACGGAAAGCTAACATTTTTCATCGGTTTTGAGTAAACTATTCGTGTTTTTGATGGAACATTTGTACTATAATGTTTTTCAAATAAGATCCGTACCATGAATAGGCGAGACGTTGAAGTGACATATCTATCAGTTAGATGAGACATCTCGTGTTCCATACGTTCATTTAATATAAAAGTAATTACGGGCAGGCTAGTTTCCACACTTAATTGGTCTTCTATACGTTCGCTATATAATTCGTTTAAAATACGAGATTGGCCAAGATGTTTTAGTCGGTTTTTACGACGAAATGATTAATTAGCTCGTGTTAATATGGATAATGTCGTATCCTTAACTCGATTGACGCGGACGGTGAATTGAAAACCCGTTCTAAATTAAATCATATAAACCGTATAACGGCGAACGCGAAGGAATAGAACTAATCGGACTTCGCTGTTCTCGGAGAAGCACGAGCGTTTGAAATTGAATTAAAAGATATAGGCTAATCAGACTAAATCGCTCCATCGAGAACGTTCGTCAGAGCTAGAGGATTCATAAGTTCGCTTTCGGCGTTGAGACGTCAGGGCATTTGCACACGTGTTGAAGAATAGTGATCAATATCACGACAGGCGATTTAATCTGCGCAACAGATTTGGAGTGATGGACGCAGAAGCGATCGCGAGATGGCCGTTAATGCATTATTCATGCGATATGCTAGTCACCTCAACGACAATAGCCGTCCCGAGGTATCCAGTTATATCCCTTCCATAACACAGTAACCCAGACAGGTCAAAGCAGTTGTAATTCACCACATACGCATAAACGCTCAGATATTATGTATACTACTATATATATAATATGGAGGCAGCTGGCGTAGCGGTTAGAGCGTTTGACTTTGAATCCTGGGGTTCCTGGTTCTAACCGCTCTAACCAGTATACTTACTGTAGCGTTTTTGGCTGAAAGCGCCTTAAACCCTACTGCACATGGGGGTCTGGATAGCCATTGCAGTGTGGTTCTGTGAGGGCTTTTTCCCTCTGACGTTTGCTGTGCTTCAAATGCTCTATATATGATCTCTATGTCGCCTACCGCCCCGCTATGTCGTCATCTCAATGTAAATAACCATTGACCTATCATAGACGGAGTGTGCGAGATATGTAGCTCGTAGACATCTGGAATACGTGGTGTGAATGGAAAAAAGGTCAATTGTCTGCCCAGACTCGGTGGGTTTTTCACATTAGGTGTTTTTCTCCCACCTTTTATATAAGTAAGGCTAATAAAATTGCCCTGTTAACCGCATAGGCTAGCTTTGTAAAGGGCCATGAATGAAATTGGCCTACACGACGAGTACTTCGATAATCAGCCAATAAGTAAATATTGTATATAATATATTCTAAAATTTAAATTGGAAAAGTATTTTGTAAGAGCATCCGCTTCCACGCACGAATCTGACCATCATCGGAACGATGAGAAACATCTGTCCGCAGTATACTTGAGTTGAACTGTTCCCTACGCCACGAGGGTCTATTTTGTGGATGTCAGGCGACGAAAGGGGTGAAGGAACTTCTGGACACCTCGTCCACGTACTAACATCATAGCATGGATTCTCAACGTTTGGGTAGAGAAAACTCCTTCTATCGCATTCTTGGGTCTTTTCACGGAGAGGTCGCCTTCCTGGGGCGAGATCTGACTGAAGTCAGTTACAATGAGATAACAGTTCGGGTGTGCCGTTGTAACTCTCTCCCGACCCCCACCGTGTCTTCTGACTACACTACCTGTTCCTAGCCCAACTGACGTTGCTAGAAGTTGATTGACATCAAGTTCAGCAGTAACATCTCCCTGTGTTGACCATAATTGTAGGAACTCTTGAAAGCGAGCTTTTCTATGCTGAAGCAGCTTACATGTGGCATATTTGGGTATTGATGGGATATTAGCGGTTGAGTGGCATTGTCCGAAAGACCGATATCGATCCTAGACAGTGGGCAAATCGCATTTCGAACCATGCAGCTACCCTTTAGTAACTTAAAATAATTAATTATGAATCATTAAACAAATTAATGCGCTGGTCATTAAGAAAATCGAGGCTGACGCCTGAGGCTAACTCGTGGCGCCATTTATGTAAAAATATTCCGCAGTTTGTTCGAAAATATTTTCCTAATGAAGCATCTAAAATCTGCATAACTGAATCTCTATTGTATTTATTGTAATTGTATTTATAAATTTATATAATAATTATGTTGGAATATACCACATATGTGCTTGGCTGCGTGCCTCGCCGACTTGGGGCTTGTCGAGCTCATTGTGTATGCGTCACATCAAATGTAAGCGTGTTTGGTAATCAGCAAAATCTTTCAACATACTGGATGGCAGTTTTATTAAATAGCTCAGGAGCAGAAATGTGCTATAAACTGATAACAAGAGGCCAAAGAGGTCTCAAGACGCTCACCTGATTATTGGAAAAAAAGAAATAGAAAAGACAAAAACCAAAAAATAAGAAGAAACGGTTCTTGAGAGGATTTTGTAAAGTAAAAATAAAAGCATTGCGAGAAATTATTTCGCCTTTGTCAGATGACGATAAGCTTGACAAATCTAAAAGAGACCAATCCTAGCAGAATATTTGCCAAAAGGCTAAGTTATACGATATGTGGTTCTGAGATTTTTTAAAGAAAAAGTTAACATCGGACGGACGATCGACGAAGTCCGATCAGAGAAGCTCACCATGCATAAGCTCAGGTAAGCTAAGATTAAATTTGTAGTATTGGCAACAAAGATCAAATGCAGTGATACTCTTGTCACCAATTAACAATACAAAGAGGCAACGTGTGCACTAGCACAACAGTAACAAAATGGTTACTTCGATTTCTAACCGTAAATAAAAATATACATATGATCCGGTGATGTCTTTCTGTAATTTTGAGTTTTATATATCGCTCGTGGTTAACCTGTTGCGTTGACGATAATTAGTTAGTTTGGTCACTGAATGGGTGACGTCAATTGTCATTGGAGGGAAAAGCGAACCAACGACTTTGTGGCCCACTATCTCCATTCACGGCGCAACGCGTATCTCACACCCCGCTAAATCTGTGATAGGCTATGATTACGTCACGGAATGACGAGATAGCAGAAAGGCTAGACCGCGAGAGACAGTGCCATCAATATTTGACACGTTGCTACACCGCCAGTTGGATGAAACCCTTGCGTAACTATATGGGCTACATAGACCCCGCGGGACGACGGGGTGTAGGAGCTTTTTGCCTGAAAAATTTGTTCATAACGCGGGGTCACATTATTCGGTTTTACCGCTCTGTTAAGCCGCATTAGCGGTGAAATTCGAAAGGTATGAGATCTGTCACGTTGAAGTGTTTCCACCGCTGCGGTGTACCGGAGGATCTGACCTGGCGTTTCAATCGGTGTCTTCCAGTACTCAAGTATAACGATCTTTTCTAGCCACGAGGCTACCCGCCCTGCGATATTAGTGGGAATTTGCGGGAAATGTCATTAATGATACCGATATTGTAGACATTGAACAGTTACACATGGTATGTGTTACTATATCACTGAATCTTTCTCGATGGTGACAGAGAACCCCTATACAAAATCAATTAAAATTTTAGGTTTTAAATTTGATGTCGCGAATAGAATGATCGCTAATTTGAACTTAATGAGAATAAAATGTATAAAATATCGTAGGTGTTTGTATCATATCGTAGATGTTTGCATATAGTATCGTAAGTGTTTATATATATCATCGGTGTTGGTATAATATCGTAGGTGTTTGTGTATAGTATCGTAGGTGTTTGAATATAACATCGTAAGTGTCTGTATGCTATCGTAGGTGTCAGGGTTCACTCTAGCTGCAATCTTTTTATAATAACGATATTATACACAAACACCTACGATATTATATATAATATTATATATAATATCGTAGACGTTTTAATATACGTATAATATCGCGCGTTTATATTTATGTCGTCGCTGTTTATATATACGAGGGGGCGTTGAAAAGTTCCTGGCTTTCATGGTATTGTGAAAGGGTACAACTGTTTTTTTTTTTACAGGGAAGGTAGGAGAACTATTAAGGAGAAAAATAGGCAATAAAGCATGATGGTATGCAATATATCTTTCTCCTTTTTAGAGGTTTAACGCGTGATGACAATGCTTACAGTGGGATTTGGTAAAATTGAAGCGCGGACGGTCATGAAGTTCCTTCTCTTGCAAGGCAAAATTCATGGCGAGATGAAGGACGTCTTGAAGGATAACTGCCCATCATGCTCTACAGTGAAACTGTGGGTGTCGTAATATCGTAGGTGTTTGTATATATATATAATATTGTAGGTGTTTATATATATTGTTTATATATAATACAGTAGTTGTTAATATGTGTAATGTCGTAGGTGTTTGTATATAATATCGTAGGTGTTTGTATATAATTTAAGTGTGTGTGCTGACATCCGTGGGTTGTCTTCGACAAAACTTGTCCGATGCTATAGTGCGTTATAACGTGTGGTATATTACGTGTATTATAACGTGTGGTATAATAATAACATGTTATAACGCGTCATGTTATGTGTTATAACGCAAATATATAATGCACTTTATATGTTATATCTATAAAAGGTAATATGTGTATAACGTGTTAGATCATACGTTTTATAATGTGATATATGTTATAATACAGAAATTAATATAATGTATAATTCTTTTTTTTTTCCTACTCTTACAACGTGCCTCTTCTACATTTCGGTCTCATGAATCCACCAGGAACAACTCTTAACTCTTTTGATCGATATATCAACCACGTCACGTGATTGTGTCAAGAAAGAAGAGCCGACACTCACCCTGCGTGACCGCCCATCTCGTTAATCATGATGCAGTAGCAAATGGGAGGTAATAAAAGACAGTGAAAGCAGACTCGGAGAACGTGAAATGTCTCGCGCGATTTCCTCCTTGTTTTCACGGACACGATGTTCGTTTATGACAGTATAAGTTGTCACGTCACCGGCAACGAGAGATGAACAATTTGGTGTCAATAAATAATAGATTTCAGCATAGTTTTATGCCACAATGACGCAATCCATACGACTAACGCGGGATCGACGAAATTACGCCCAAAACAATGATAAGAGGGCATTCCGCAATTGATGCGTGTATATAAAATTGCTCGATCTACCGGCGATATTACAAGGCGCGTATCAATAATAGATAGCAACCGATGGAAGAGGTATACCTTTAAATAATTGCGCCCGTCGTGGTTTACGCGCCAATGTGCGTGGGATTAGAGCAGTGAATATCGAAATGTCACCGAGATATATCCATCAGACAGTGAATGATATCACGGGATTAGATTGTGAGTCCCATCGCATACGATATCCTTGCTAATCAGAGTAATGCGTTCTCTGCCGTTCGTTTGCTGCATTTTTCTGTATTTTATAGTATATTAAGTTTACGCTGTTTTTCCAGTTACTGTTATTGAACGCTGTTGATATAGATATATACGTATGTGTGTATATATTTATTTATTTGACGGCATGCAATCATTGCCAACGCGGATAGTAACTTGTTGTATATAGGGTTAATTGTCTAGGGCTATTTGAGAAATATTGTGGATCCCGAAACGATAACTGGATCTCGTTCGAATGGTGTGTGACGAGAGATAACTAATCGATAGCGATTAATTATTTCGTGTACTTTATGCAAACTACATAATCGGATATCGGGATATTCATGCATTGCTAGCGTTTCCTCTAAAAATAGATACCAAATTAGCTTTGTAAGCACACACGACAAATAACTCGTGCTTTATTGGGCAGCCGTGCAAACAAAACGCGCCTAATGAGACCATGTAATTATACAGAATGATTGACAGGTATACAAGATTCGGAGGGGGCATCTATAGCTTATATATATACTCTTATAGATGTCACATATATAGTATACAGACAAATATTAAGGCAAAAAAAACACTTTGCAACAACACCAAATTTACATGTCTTCTCTTCTAACAAACAAAATAATGGCTACTGAAATAACCTCACGACATGGCCGCGAGCGACCCGTTGTTTCGGTTATCAGTGGTTAAAAGTGTAGGCCTAATAAAAGCTAGCTAAGGACTGGCTTTCACGATATCGAAGAAGTTTGCCGTGTGTATTATTGTGTGGAAATCGCCATTCGACCAACGCCCATTCACGCCACGGACTCCCAAGACCTATTTCGCACGCTGCCGTAAGTTAGTGATAAACTATTTGTCCCCGATTACTGGAGTAAACCCGTCTCCAAAATAGGTAGACGCTTGATATCTTTGACGGGGTGGTATGCGAGTGTTAAAAGTATTGTATATGCGCTGAATACAGCTGCCATAAAACGTTCATTGTAAACCGCCCCCGAGAGCATTGGCTGCTCTACTTGCGGTCGATAAATGTACAGTACTTTACCTTTCTCCCTAGGAAAACACACTATACTTGTATAGGGGCTGGACCGGTGGTAGATCCTAGGTCTTCTGAATTGAATTCAAAGGTTCTAACTAATACTTTTCCTCTATTATAAGATGTTAGCGTAATTTTTCTTCATATTCTTTATATTGATGGCGACTTTACCTGCATGGGATTTCCTTTTTTCGATATTTGATCTACATTCCGATGTATTATTCAACATTGTTATCTATTTCATGCTCACTGTAAATTTACATAATTGTATCTAACATTGATCTGTATTACCTGTATACTGTT
>WURV02004252.1:0-24258 GCA_011762755.2 Epimenia babai
AGCGGCGATGATCGTCTCGATGTGACCGTGATCGTGTAACTGTACGGGTAGCGGCGATGATCGTCTCGATGTGACCGTGATCGTGTAACTGTACGGGTAGCGGCGATGATCGTCTCGATGTGACCGTGATCGTGTAACTGTACGGGTAGCGGCGATGATCGTCTCGATGTGACCGCGATCGTGTAACTGTACGGGTAGCGGCGATGATCGTCTCGATGTGTGGGCAACACTGTTGATCCTCTCGATGTGTGCACGCGCGCGCGTGTGTAGCGGTGAGGATCGTATGGATATGTATGTAGTGGTGATAATATAATCGATGTTAGGAATTCGGCGACAGTCGTATCGATGTCTGCACGATCGTGCTAATCATTTCGATACCGGCGCTAATTTCGGTAGCAGCGTTAATCTTTTTATAGCTCATAACGAGTAATATAATTGTGTTAACTATCATAGCAGACTGCTTATGCAATGTCATGACTTATAAGTCCGAAATCCGATGCGTTAATACACCCATTAACAATCGTTGAAATGCTAAATAACTATAGGGGTCGTGAACCGTATTGATTGAACGAGAGAACGCATAGCAATTTATTTTGTGTCTGACCTCGTATTAGACTTGATCGAAGATGATGCTAGTGGCCGTAGTACGCACACAAAGTCATCTGCCGCACCCCCGGGCCGCCGAGAATTGCTGCAAATCAACCAGAGCAACGGGTCGAGACGAATGCATTATTGTTGTTGGGGAAAGCGTAGTTATTGCTTAATTATGTGTTCTGTAGACGTAAAACTTGCAGTTGTTTGTGTCTTTTCCGGAAAAGGAGATATCTACGGCCGTATTAGTCATAATAGACGTCCACCAGTCTACTTTTTGCGATGATCCTCAATAAGACATTTATCCCTAATTGCCGGAGTAAATCCGCCTCGAAAATGGAGAGACGTTTGATATCTCTGACGGGTGATATGCGATTGCAGAAGGTATTGTATATGCGCTGAATAGATGCCATAAACATTCATTGTAAACCACATCTGAGAACCTTTATTGTCTGATACTCGCGATCTATAAATGGTTCACTTAACGTTCAATATCTTAAGATGCAAGATGCAAAAAATAAATAAGAATATACCAGCTTTTGTCCTAACTGAAATATAGGGTGACACGTGCATTCATACATCTAGTATATCCATCAAATTTTCAGCAGAACCTGATGATTGGGGTACCCCCCATTATTGCTCGTTTTTTGCTATATTACTTATAAGGCAACCCACACATATATGCCTGATATGCACAGTTGTTGGAGAGACACTTCTACTGTTATAAACCGCAATGTTGAGTTATTTTCATAATAATGGTGTCGGGCTTAATATTTGTTCCATACACGGAGCAAAAATGATATTTCGTGGTATTACTAACGACCGGCACATGCTATACTATCAGCGCAGTAAATGAGCCATTGCGCATTGTCTCTGTAACAATATTTTGAAATTTAGAACGTCAGACATGCAGGTGTGCAATGCCACGTTAGGTGACATACAAGTGAGCAAAGCCACGTTAGGTGACACCTAGGTAAGCAATGCCACGTTAGGTGACATACAGGTGAGCAAAGCCACGTTAGGTGACATACAGGTGAGCAAAGCCACGTTAGGTGACATACAGGTGAGCAAAGCCACGTGAGGTGACACACACAGGTAGGCAATGCCACGTTAGATGCCATACAAGTAAGCGATGCTACTTTAGGTTACATATAGGTGTGCAGTGCCACGTGAGGTAACATATAGGTGTGTAATGCTACATAAGGTGTATCGTAGAATACGATAAATAAAAGAAGCAATGCATCGATACTTTACGGTCGTAAGCACGAGGTTAATTATCATCCTCAGTTGGTCGGCAAATTGCTAACTTTATATTTGTCATATTCACGATAATGGCTAACACGGCAACCGACGCCTCTATGAAGCATAAGTGAGTATACGTACAGTAGCGTAGATTATGTCGAATTACGTGAATGAATTAGTTTCCGAACGCAGCCGCTGCAGCAGCCACATCACTTTGCTAAGATAGTGTAATAATAGATGCAATTTGTGCAGATATGCGTTCGTTTGTCGACAAAAGCGTCGAGTTCTGTGTCCGGAAATTAACCGACATTATGAGCGACGGGATACGAGGTTATGACTGTATTATGGAACGTTATCGTTGAGTATGGTTACCGTGGATACGGACGTGCTGCTAGGTCCGGCCGAGGAAATATCTTATTTCGCGGTTCTATGACCATACCATGCCCGGAGTTAGGCTGGTCGGAGATGTCCGAGAGGAGTCGAACCTTAACCGGAAGTCTCAACGTAAATCTACGAAAGCGTCGGGGGATAAAGGAACGACACTTGACACGGGTTAGTTATGAAAAATAGCCCCTGTCTCGTGCATTACCAATCGAGCTACAAAGTAGAATTTGCATCGGTATTTTGATATTTAACACCTCAAAACATACCCATATTGAAAGTCTTCATTGTGCCAGGTATATGCGAGGATATCTGTAATCAGCGATGATCGACTTGATAAGTAGAATGTTTAACTCGCGGTATAAATATATACTCGAAGTATAAATATAACGTCATTGGGTGGAAACTACAATCACGTCATAAATAACCGGCAAGAGAAATTTGCTTCACACGACCTCCAAATGACGTATGTCTTCTCAGGTTTATATTAACGACGTCAAAGCAAGCGCAGTGCACGAAAAAGGCCCCAAGCAAAAAGACTTCAATGCGCGAACAATTTAAATTCAGTCTATGCGAAAAATATAAAATATACAAAGGTAACAAAGGGAAAGATTAAAACAGGTTAAAAGTGCCCTTCGTTATCACACCTTTCACTTTGTATTTTCTTGGTGTTGTCTCCCCGTGTTTTTTGTGGTTACTGTATGATTTTTGGGTGAGTATTTTACTCGTGTCTTACCTCTACCCGCTTATCACACCTGACGGAGTATACTAGATATACGAAAGCTTGTGTTATTCTATATTAAATAGTCCAAAGGTGTTACCTTTGTATTTGTCGTATTTACTCATTGTTCGAAGGGGACCGAGAGCCTTGTGGATAGTTCGTAAGAATTTCATCGATTCCGATTCTAACCAGAATAAACACTGGTGTTTTGTAGACAAAAAGCGTTTCAACACGGATCTGGCCTGCGGTGTAGATATGTAAGGGCTTCCTCCCTATTACATGCCTGTGTTTCAAATTCTCTCTGGATGGTGTCCGTGGCGTTTACCTCTCAGCTATCTCGTCATCCCGGTGGCAGCTGGCGTAGTGGTTAGAGCGTTTGACTTTGAATCCAGGGGTCCCGGGTTCCCGCTCTAAGCAGTATACTAACGGTGGCGTTTTTCGGGCTGAAAGCGCTTCAAACCCCATTGCCTATGGGGGTGTCGGTAGCCCTCGCCGTGTGGTTCTGTTGGGGCTTTTTCCCTCTGACCTTTGTCGTGCTTCAGATGCTCTATATATGATCTCTATGTCCCTTACCTCCCCGCTACGTCACCATCTCATTGTAAATAACCATTGACCTTCCATAGACCTAGCGGAGTGTGCGACATATGTAGCTCGTATGTAGACATCTGGAACCAGTGACGTGAATGGAAAAAGTCAATTGTCTGCCCAGACTCGGCGGGTTTTTCGCATTAAGTGTTTTCCCCCACCCCATATAAGTGAGGCTAATCAAATTGCCGTGTTAGCCACAGGCTAGCTTTGTAAAAGGTCATGAATGAAATCAGCCTACACAACGATTACTTCGGTAGTCAGCCTATATATAAATAAATATAAAAATCTCGTCCTCCCGTAGTAAATAATCAACTATCACAGATTTGGCGGAGTGTGCGACATATGTCGGTTGTTTGTCGGCGTTTGAACCAGTAGCATGAATGACCGAAGGTCAACTCGGATAGATGACCGCGAATTAACAGTATTATCCGATGGCACGGCGGAGCCAGACAAAATCGCGGCGCGTACCTTGGATTTAATCAAACAGCTAACGAGGAAGGAGGCGTTAATCCCCAGATTCATGTGTCTCTACACCTGTCTTAATTATGTACCCAATTCTGTCAAATTGAAAGTGTTTTATTTTCGAAAACTACGATGCCAAAAGTTACTATATTACTGTGTATTATAATTATCAATATTATCCCTTTATTTCACCCAGTATATGAATCATTCGATGCATTTAAGTTCAAAATCTTTGGACTCCTACTTGACACGTTGTTAAATACTACGTTTTTGTCGATATTCAGTGAAGATGTTCAAGTGTGAAGCATAGAAGTACGTATACATATTACCTCAATAATTTTTGGACGGTTTCTGATCATGACTGGCGATCACAAACCTGACCACACAAAAACAGGCAAGATTGCAGCTTTATCATGTTAGATGAACGGTGACGTGAGTATAAATGAACGTGCTTAATGATATGGAATGACTGTCACATAAAAGGAGACAATATATGACATGGAAATAATTGTGAAATATAGTATATTCTTCTAAAGAACATGCGAGACATGCACAGAAAAACCTTATACATCTGATGGGACTCGAACCCATGACCTCCCATTAACATCACATTCTGTAGGTTGTGAGGTCTCCTACCTGATGTAGTTTAAGAAAATATAATGGCTATCGGGTATATCTTCAAATCCCTGGAAGGAGTTCGATAATAAACCCACCTCCGGACAAAATAGCGACTTTATTATATTGCTGATGAAAAAGTTTTATTCTGAATTGAATACAATACACGTAAAATTGTATAAATAAAACTGTACAGTATTTCAAGAGAGTATGTCATTTGCAATTACTTGGTAAATGTTACAATGTAAAAATACGCCATCGACGACTAAGTCACTAAGTTGTACCCCTTTGGATAACTTCAGAGAATTCCCAAAACATCGAATTGCGACATAATTTTAAACCAATAGAAAATATTGTTTACGTCTTTCGATTTTTCGAAACCTACGCGCACAATCTTATGCAAGTATGTTAATCAGATGACGTCGGTATAGCGTAAACAAACTTGGTCACGGCTGTGCCCTAGTACTGCTAATAATGGATTATATCTGAGAGTAAAAAGATGGGCCGTAGAAAAGAACCTTGGCGAACTCCTTACTAACAGGTAAAAATTCGAATTGGTTATCAACCAATAATGTATAAATGAATCTGAGATGATATACACTTTTCGGGTATGTTGCAGTGCGATGTGATCCGTTGCCTTTGACAATCACTACCACATAAACTATAACATGGAAACGGAGAAAAACATTAGTCGGAAATATTACTGTATTTCTGTTATGGGACACAATGGAAACCCTTGGGATGGGCGGATTCGAACTTACGCCGTTCCGCATGTATGGTCGCGTTTCAACCACTGTTCCACGGGATATATACCGTATATACTCACTTACAAGACGACCAAAAACCTATATTCAAAGTGGGGGGGTCGTTTTCTAAGTGAGACTATAATTATTTCAAAGCACATCGTCGTCCGCAGGCGCCAGGTAGCGTTTCGCATGATAGACAGGTCTGCGTATAACATAGCGGTTTGACAGCGTGTGTTGTTTTTATTGGATATGTGAGGAGTTGTTGTAGCGGAGACTTGTTTGTTCATTGTTTCGTCTGTTTCATTGTTTCTTGTCTGTTTCTCGCCTGTTTGATGTCCTATGTTTTTGTTATTGTGTTTATTCTTGAAAAAATGTTTTCTTTTTCACTTGTTGTGCTCCTCTCAATACTAATCTGACCTGCCTGATTCACGAGTCTATACTGTATAATGAATAAAAGTTCGCCTCGTCTTATAAAGGGGTCAACGCTAAAATTGACTCTTGTGTTTCTAAAGTCAGAGGGTCGTCATATAAGTGAGTCGCCTTATAAGCGAGTATATACGGTATCTTGAAAGTAAAAAAAAACATAGTAACATTAAATAAACATAAACGATGTTGGTGCTTGAAGATACTGATATATCGATTTTATTAAGGACTGAGTTTAAATAAAAGTCGCTATATATTGTAACACAAGATGCGAATTAATATTGACGAACACGGTTATGGAAAATAGAAAGTGAATTCCTGGTCAGCTAGATAATAGCGCGGTCAGCTGACAGGAAGTACGCGGAGAAAAGCACACGATGTGGTTTTTACAAGCAACAATTTAGGATGAGAAAAAGCTACTGACATATCACAGTGAGTATATGGAACGAGACAGCGTAAATTTGGCACGTGTCGATTAAAGAATTATGTTAAGACCATACACCGGGTGAAAAACGGCCATTACGTTTCAAGTTATGGTGACAGTAAAGTTTTGATATCAGAGAGGAACGAATAAAAATACACGAAATATCTTGGCGCAATTCGACAAATTAGGAAGATTGCGAAATATTTTCTGTCATAACGTTTGTAACACAGCGTCCAACGTAGTTTAGGGCGTCGATAAAAGCGAAGTTGTACGTTAAAAATTAGGTATTCGAGGTATTAGGCAATCGAGAAGTACTACTACTAAATCAATTTGGGTCCGTTTGGCGATCATTCCCATATCAGGTAATATCGGTCTTCAAAGAATTGCGATTGTGAAATCATTCTAGCAACTTGGAGCCGTTGTACCTTGTTAGTAATGGCGTATAAAATGATGCTACAAAGATGCTCAATGAAATTGTTCTCTCGTAACATTTTTTATAAACGTATTTCGTACAACCGTCTATAAGTCGATGCTACGTTAAGTCGTTATGACGTTAATCGTAAAAAATCCGGTAAATTTTGTAAACGCCGGCGCACGGTTTGCGATTTGAAACTCAAAACACACTTATTTAACGCCATGTTATTTGGGGTAGCCATTGTGGTTTTCTGAATTATTGGAGAGGAATGCACAAAAAACCCACACCTACCATCAGCGCTATCGGTTTTTGCTGAGCATTTCTACGTGGTTGTTGAACGTTATTTGTCTAACAAGAAGCAAAAGAAATTGTTAGTCGAATTAATATCTGTTAATTCAGTGACCCTCCATCTCCGTATTCATTTCTAAAAGCTCTATACACCATAAAGATTTTCAAGCCCTGATTCTCAAGTTTATTCCACATCCTTCGAATTTGTACTTTCTAACGCGTTCATTTTTATTTCTAAACCTTGTCATATCAAACAAACTTTCTTTGAACAATATTTCGGTGTTATTTTGACGTTGAATTACCTTACATAGCCTAAAACATGTATATTGTACACGTACAATAATGGTATATAATGAAATTTTACGGACAAGTTGAGTGGTCACCTGATATAGACATCGGAGATCTGGAGACGGAGTTTTGTTACTGCTTTGAATCCTGTTTGTTATTGATCAATTCGATCTAGAGCGAGAACCTATTTACGACGTTTTATTTCAAACGTAATCAATAAAATGTACGAACTTTCATTTTAGTCTTTAATCGGGTGAACAAGAAGCCAAAGCGTGGACGCTAAACGCGATGGAGTTATGTTGAACAAAGTATTACACGACGATGCACAGTTGATTTAACCCCACTATTCTATACACAAACATCACGGTGTAGAGAAATAAATGGTGTTTGGTCTGAATGCGTCGTAAAAGCGTTAAAAGATTTGCTGATAATTTATTTATTACTTCCAGGAAATTACCTTTTTAAACTCGCATTTATCCTGATATTCTATTGGTTTTATCTAAAATGAGACCAACTTGGAAAATAATTAAGTTAAAATTAGCTAAAATCTAACCATATTAAATATAGCTAAATGAGCTATATTAATGGTTAAATGTGAATTTCGCAAATTATCCGATATTTGCAAAATTTTGGGACCACAGCGATCTTGGTTCCAGTTTACCCGTTAATCGTTCGCAGACTGTTGATTGATCGCAGACTGTTAATCGTTCGCTGACTTAAATGATCGCAGACTGTTAATCGTTCGCTGACTGTTGATTGATTGCAGACTGTTAATCGTTCGCAGACTGTTGATTGATAGGTGACTGTTAATTTATCGCAGACTGTTAATCGTTGGCAGACTGTTAATCGATCACAGACTGTTAATCGTTCGCAGACTGTTAATCGATCACAGACTGTTAATCGTTCGCAGACTACCCTCTGAGAAGGACTGGTGTACGGAATAACTGGCCCTTTACAATGGTCCTTAAACATGCTGAATGTTGTTATTACAACGGTATTGAATATGCTTAGGTTTATTCAGTATATCGGGGTAATAGCCTTTGTGAAAATAACGCGGTTGCGCACTCCGCTACATGTGTGATAGTTGATGGTTATTTACAATGACGTGACGGGTTAGCGAAGGTGAGCACCCTAGACACTATCCCGAGAATATGTGAAACACAACCATGTCAGAAAGAAGCCCTCACACAATCAACCACACTGTAAGGGGTACCCAGATTATGGGCGGATGGGGTTTTAAGGTGCTTTTGCCCGAAAGATGCCATAGCTATTACACTCACTCGAGCTGAAATCAATCCAAAGTCTTCTAGAGTTGAGTCCAATTATTTAACTACTCCACCAATTGACCCCCACCCCGACATGATGAGATAGTAAAGAGATAACTATAACTGCCACAAGGGACGGTACTATAAGCATCCAAAACACCGCCACATCGAGAGAGAGAGATGCCATTAGATCATTAATCACACCGTAAAGATGACCTAGTATTTAAGATACACTGAAATAAAGGTGTTCTTTGCATTATCTCTGGAACTATTAACGAACCAAAGGACATGCAATGAGAAACAATTCGTTTAAAGTCATACGCATTCGAATAATGAATTCGTGTCCTGCAATGTAATGATATCATAGTAGGTTAGAATTTTAATCCAAGCATAGTAAAAATTTGTTATATCAGAAGGACGAGGGTTAACGCAAATACATTATACAAATTCATCAATTTTGTAATTTGAATACGTGTATGCTAATGAAACACAGTCTTAATTACATGTCCAACAAGTCTATAATCTAATAAAAATACATTTCGGAGTAACAAAATGAAATAAAGAAGAAATAAATAAAAGTAAATAATTGAGCAATGCAAGTATTGTAAATACAAATGAGACTACGTGAGATATAACTTCTCCCTGTCTAAATACGGTGGGTTACTGAATGAAATAAATTGCATTAAAAATTCAATTCAGGTGAATGTGGGCTTCATGCGACATAAAGGTTTCCTATGTTTCTGGGATGTGATGGGTGGAGGTCATTTCGATCTGGGTACCAAACCGCGGGATGTGGGAAACTGCAGTGAGGTAGGACCCGTCTTCCCTATTTTGGATTTACTGTAAGCAGACGACGACATGAAAAGATTAAAAAGTGAGAAAAAATATTTCTTCCATCAGCCATGTTGGATTCCTGAAAGGCAACCGATAGTGTAAAAGCATAAGGCATGGAATAAAATGAAATTACTAAACACAAAAATTATATAATTATCCTAGAATCCATCTTGGATTCACAAGAGCAGACCATGAAGTGAGAAATAAATGATGATGTAACAAAATATAGAGTTTTTCCTGCAGCCATCTTGGATTCACAAGAGCAGACCATGAAGTGAGAAATAAATGATGATGTCACAAAATAGAGAGTTTTTCCTGCAGCCATCTTGGATTTACTAGAAGCAGAATGTGTGGTGAAAAATGAGGTGCGATGGAACAACGTATATCGTTTTGTCAAAGGCCATCTTGGATTCACGAGAAAGTGAGAATAAAAATATTAGAATGGACAAATAAAGAGAAAACGGGAAAAAATAAAGTGAAAACATGACAAAAGAGGTCATGCCAGATATGTTTGGCATGGATACTGTAGCAATGTTGCGTGTAGTTGTGTGTAGTAAGTGGTAGTGTAGCTGTGTAAGTGCAGTTGCTAAACTATCCAATCATAAACAGGATCGTTTTCACTACCAAACTGTATGAAATGAAATGAAATTTTATTGATTTATAGTGCCCTTTTAACACATGGCTATCAAAGACACTACAAATTTACGGTTACTATGATTAACTAGAAACACGAGGAATACCTTTCAAAATCGAACTCGGTATACCATGAATAAATCAACCATGTACAAAAACAGTAGTTGAGATCGAAATAATTGAGATAATTTTCATACATATCTACTAGGTTTTCTATGATCAATACAGATTTTATCAGGTATTTTCAATGGAAACTTGTTTTTAATACAATGCATTAGTACATTTTAATTAATGTATTTTTCCTTTTATACAATAAAGGATGAATAAAACAATTTTAAACTATTTACAAGTATGTATACACAGTTTATACGAGATGCTATGTGAATAGAGTACAGAATACCAATTGAATGACCTAATGAGATTAGGCAGAACATTTCATACCAACATCGATCTAGATTCATGTCGATTTAATTCCAACAATCTAACCGCTATACTCACGGACAAATGATGAATGATAATTAGAAATATCTGAAATTACAGTCGCACCTCGATAGTCCGTCCTTTTTCTTCGCTTTCAACTTGGCTTTCAGTGTGCCGGGCCTGTAAACAATACTATTCGATATAAAGCAGATAAAAATATAATCTGATCCTGGGCACTTCGGGTAAATACCTGAGAATGACGCAATAAAACAAATTTAATATCCTAATTCATTTACAATTACTCTTTTACATCAAATCTAACAGCTCGAGTGAAAAATAGTAATTACTTCATAGTGATGTGAATGGGAGTAGCCAATGTGCTTCTTTGAATTGCTCAAGAGAAAGGCACAGAAAAAACCATTTGTAATTTTCTGTGCATTACTCTCCGTCTAAAAAGTAACGTATAAATACAACAAATACAAGGTAACAAATTTTTACCTAACTGATATACAGATCAACACAAGCTTCTGTATGTCAAGTATACTTCCCGAAGTGCAATCTCGGGGGCTTTGGTAACCTTTACAGTGTTGCTATGTAAGGCTGTTTTCCCTCTGGCAATGCTTACAGGTGCAACAGAACAAAGTACACTCGTTACACAAAAGCTCGTGCGAACCTTTTTATCAGTTAGTCAAAAGGGTTTTATCTCAGTATTTCCCTATGGTTTACACAGCAATCGACACCTCAACGTTAAGCCCTGCATGAATATACTGCATGTAAAGTCAACCAACGAATAAAGACTCGCAACAAATCATTGTTAAAGGTAGCTCTGAAACGGGCGCCAGCAAACACAAACATATATTTACTTTCTCAGGGTATATTGATCCGTCTTGCCACGAATAAATATTACTTACGACTAGGACGATGGTAGCAATCAAGTTAAGAATCTCAGAATCTCACTAAAGTGTAGAAAACAAAAACTGACTGGTCATGTCTCAGAAATTGCCCTGCCATGTGAGGTACCAATTCTCTTGAAATAGATCGATATCCACCATAAAAATGTGTACTACTACACTAAAAACTATGACGCATCACAAAATGCGTACTTGTGCATTATCAGACCAGATCATGATGATAATCTTGGACAAGTAATGTAGTTGAAAACCCTTTTCAAATTTCAGGTTTATCTTCAAAAAAACTCCTAAATCCAAAAGGTAATACAATTAGCCCAAAAGTCCGATCATTGCTTCGTTGGGTAATTTCCATCTTTCCCGGAAAAACCCCGGGAAAAAGTAAATGCAAAGTGAAAAAAACTTCACAGAACGAACGAAGATTATGGTGATACGAGAGTTGAAGGATATGAGGACGGCAAAGACTCACCGTGCTTCGATATCGATGTCTGCCTCGTCCTTCATGGCGGCGTCGAGAGCTGCTTGAACCCTCGGTGCCACTGCTGGGCCCTCGTAGTCCCGCGTTGTACGATTTGGCATGTCCAGCTCCACCAGTAGAATGTTCTCACCCTTGCAACGAAGTAGTAATAAACCACTAATGCCCTAAAGAGAAATTCCTTTTTTTGTTTGGTAACTCACTAATCCTGCAGAGAAATAAGCCGCATTAAACGCAGCATAAAAATTGACAAAATGATCTGCGATCTTTTATGAAATGGTAAGGAAACAAAAAATTATCGCTGGACCAGCTTCACTCTTAAGTCATGGAGATAAGTCCAAATAAATATTAACCAATTGTCAAAAAGCGAGGTTGTGAAAACAATTAATTGAATGTAACTCAAATAGATTAATAATTTTTTCCAAACTGTTTAAACAGATCACAAACAACCACAAAGATTTTCACAATTCCCCCACCCGTATTTGTCTCAATGACTCGTTCTATATGTAACTCTTCTATAATGTAAACAGGTTGAAAACATCCACTGGAAAAATATATCTTGCACAAACACCTTAAAACCACTTCCCACCTGTCGAGATAGGACAGGTCCAAAACACAAAGCGCAAAAATATAACTGCCACAAGCAACATCCCTCACAAACATCTTTAAACCTCTCCCAACCCAAAAATATCCACCACAAATTTCACACCCTGAAAAAAAAACTCAGCAATAAATCCCCGGCGCATATGCGTGGTACATTCAATATTTGCGTAATATGCATATTGCATACATCTGTAATCCCATCAGACTAGAACATTCAAACATTCATTCGGTCACCAGTAAACAATCTCCCATATACATTTAATGATAGAGATGTTTGTTTAGGTACATTATCAGTGTCGATTCAGCCATTAAGTAATAGCGCTTGACACAGTCGGGGTGACGTGACGATGTGACATCACCCAGCAGCATCAAGCAGATGGCTTCCTGAGCACTTTATTGACCTCATTTTGATGATTTATTGTGCCACCCTACGACCGTACATTTTATCAACGGACCATAATGGAAAGCATCTGCATGAATAGGATATACATGCTGGATAATCAAAGAGTCGATGTTTCTTCCATTAATGGAAGCCAGCTATTATCGGCTTGGTATATTATAGATGATGAAACTTCACCGACGCTGCACCACTCCCAAAAATTCCCCACGGAACTGCAACCATCAGCATCCTTCAACCGCGTAGTACAACCACCCCAAATTCCTCACCCACAGTGTACCACCCCACCCAGCACTACCTCTTCATTTGAAAATGAACAAAGGAAAAACAGCTGGACAAAAATGCACAGAAGAAAACCTATACCTCTCATCAGAGGCATAGGTTTTCTTCTGTGCATCTCTCTCCAGCTATTAACAGAACCACATTGGCTACCCCTATAACCATCATGAAGAAAAAACAGTTTCAATCATAAGTAGACGATGAACATTTGAGTTCTAATAAGTCCGTCTTAATATCGGGGTGAGTCAATTGTTCCATGTACTATTATAAAAATATCGATGTTACATCGGACTATGTACTTTTATTACTACAACACATAAACAACAACGCATGTCGTGAGGGCCTTCTTGCGCATCCGTTATATCAGACGTATCCGGCCATATATTATACCTACGACAGTGCCTGTACGTACGCATGCACTAGTTACCCGGCGGCTTGACTAATGTAAGAGTTTACTGATTGGCAGCGAGTCACGTCTGGTAGACAGGTTGACTTGTGCATGCAGAATGCTGCTGTCGGGTGATTATGAAGCAATGAAAATTTCGTCGTGTTAGTCTCGTTCTGAAGGAGCTACATTGGTCACCAATTCAACGTCTTGAATTCTAATTACTTCTGTTCGTTCTGTTCCGTGTGTGTGTGTGTGACAAGCCTTCTGTTTACCTGAATGACTGCCATTCTATGTACGTAACTAGCATCTCTGCTCTGGTGACTGCGTCTTGGCTGTGTCTCATAGTTTTCCAGCTTACGTTCAACTTTGTGGGATAAATTGCCACTAACTATTGGATCAATTACATCACTCACTCTTTTTAAATAACGAGTCAAAACGTATTTTATTCCCTAAAGCTTATTCCTATAACTGTGTCCGTATTTACTGGATGATGTAAAGCATGGTGCGAAAGGAAAGAACTTCTAATTATACCTTATAGAAATAACTTATTACATTATATTACTTCCACATTGCGCCTTCAGACACCCCCCCACAGATGTACCTACATCCGCATTTGACACCCACAGACTACAACTCCCACACCAACACAGTATCAGTCCATTATCATCCTGAGTCGACGTAGTACCACCGCCCCACCGTCCCGCGAGTGCAATAAAGTACGCGTCGAAATACACCAAAGTAAGCCGCAAGACGCAACATGGACATATGAATCGCATATACCAGCACGTCATATATCACCAGTTTTAACGACACTCGAAACGATCCCGTACGTCCCGCACTCTACAGGTGGGCAACTGGGTTCGCGTGACTAAAGTACAGCAGCTGACGAACATCTACGCACACGACGCACTTAAGCTCGATGTGGCGTTATCTCGCTGTACAATGAACCCATTATCTCTCAATAGCACATTTTTTCTACCGTTCCTCTAGCTACATGATGAAGGTGAGAGAAATTAACGATCGAGACACGTATCAACAGCTTCTCCTTTATGGACGCCGCACTTGATGCGAACTAAAATGTATACTAAGCGCAAATTCATTGATAGAAGTGTCAGATCTACGTTCTTATATTAATATCATTGGGTATTATCAAGAGTAGATTAGTTCAAAGCCATGCTGGCGGGGCATATTGTTTCTTCATGCATGTTGTATTAGATTCAATCTACTTGATGAGCCTACGTCACAGGCACGTGGATTACAATAGAATCCTGATAATCCAAGCTAAGAATACTCGATATTTGTTTCAAGTTGAATTTTGCTAATGAGTATGTTGCAATGAGTAAATTAAAACTGTATTTTCTATAAACAAGCACACCCTACACTTAGCCATGACCGGAGAAAAACAGGAAGCTCCTTTACTATTGACTAGTGCATTATCCCGGATACTCTATCTCTGTTAGTTATCTTAATGTCTTTTTCTGTCATCTAATCATGCTGTTTCTAATCATGCCGTTTGGTCCATTTCATTACATTTCGTTACAATTATCTTTGTGTTCAATGTGGGAGGGTTGCCACCCTGTACAGTTTTCATTGGTGTGATGCGGTACAAATAAGAATAGTGTAACTGTTAGAAAGAGTTGATTTGCTTAAAGAGGTGTGGGTTGTAGATTATATAAGATAGTCACTAGAGTTAGAGGGCAATCAAAGTCACATTTGCTTCAAGTAAATTTTTACACTATTCTCGAAAGTGTGGATCTAGACAACTTTGTTAATTTAAACCTAAATTGTGGCAGGTTGATGACTGGACCACTTTGTTGATTTAAACCTACATATTGGTAGGTTGATGTGTGGAGTGTGTCTACATTGTGGTAGACCACTTTGTTGATTTAAGCCTAAATTGTGGTTAAGGTTAACGAGTGGAGTGTTTTAATGAATGTGTCTATGTAGTGGAAAATTATATGCAAGGGTCCTCAAGATGCTCACCTGACAATTGAAAAAATAAACAATAAAGAAAAAAACAAAAAACTTGAAATGCTTAAGTTTAAGTAAAAATTTAAAGACTAAAAACTAAAAAGGAAGAAAGGGCAAGAAAGGCCTCCATACACTTGGATATTGAAACAACAGGCTAAAATGGTTTCAAAATATTTCTTTGGATATAAAAAAGACAAAGAGACCTACAACCACGAAGATATTGAAAAAAAAGAGAAAAACATTCATTTAGATATTAAAACAACAGACCAAACAGGCCTCAAAACACTCATTCAGATATTAAAACAAAAGTTCAAAGAGTCCCAAAAATACTCTTCTGGAACATTAAAAACTTCAAATCTGAGAGTGACCAACCCAAGCAGAATATCTGACAAATGTCGTAGGCATTATCTTGTCACAATGACTAAGCGATAATATGGCACTTAAAAAAAACTTCATGATTATTATTATTAAATGACATAGCTCTATGATAAAGGGTATTTGAGAAGATTTTTTAAGAAAATGTTAATGTTTATTCTTTACGTCTTGTTGGAAACTCACAATGAAAGATGTTTTCGATATTATAATAATACACTCCACAAAGTTGTCAGTGCTAATAAACTTTGTTGGTTCCAAAGAAAATAACTATGGAAAATCACGGAAAAAAATATTCAATTCTATTAATAGGCATCGGCTTTAACGAGGTTCAGGTGGTGGGGAACAAGCCACACGTTGATTTCTAGACACAGTTGTGAAGATAATTTCTGATCTGTTTTCCTTTGCATGCAAGGATGTAATGAAGTTCAAAGGTTATCAGTAGTTTGAGTTCTCTCCAAGGATTTCGATTACCATGTTTTATATATCCCAGAATTATCACAAACTGGGGGATTTTTCCAGCGTTTGCAAATATATGAAGTAATAATCGAGATTTTTATGCAGGAATCATGAGAAAGATTTCTCTTTGGATGTAGATTTTAATGCAAACTATTATAATAAAACGTGAAACAAAGTAAATAACACTGTAGTTGTGATTGACATTGCCCTCTGTCAAATATTATCAATCATCTAGTTAGTAAAACACAACGTGAAGTCCTAACATTCTAAAATATTGCGTTTCCTCCCCACACATAGGGTTGCATTTAACTACCCAAGTCTCCTTTGTGTTCTGTAATAGTTACTTTATAATACTTGTACCATTGATGCACTATATCACCTCTCCTTATATCAACGACTCGTAGAGGTCATCTAGTACGCTCTACACACACAGCGATTGGTTCACCGTGTAACACCGACATACAGTATAAATACGAGATTGTTTTGTAATTACGATAAGCGCAATAAAGTTCTACACACAAGACCAACGTTTTTGTCGATAGATGTTTAGTTTCAACGACTATCGACTCGGGCGTTCACGAACCGGGCGCGTCATCGGGCATGGTGGCGAGTCGCGTACACTTGCGCGCCATCCGCTCGGCGCCCTCGTCGCGCTACGCCCGGTCGTTGACGCCGCTGCGCCGCAGAAGAGACGCGCCTCGAGTGCGGTCGGGTTCCTCATACTTGAATAACACGGTCGAAATGCAAGTGACGGTCTGCGTCTCGGCAATGCGGTTGGTACGACGTCTCGATATCAAACGCCTAAACCTCGACACCGCCTCGGCGTGGACAAGTAACGTGTGAGCCCGGTTAGCGCCAGACGCCTCCGTCTCGACGAGCACGATGTCGGTTCAGAAGCACTTCGTGTCCAGCGGCGTAGTTCGCACGCGAGCGCTAACATTTCGTAGCGCGTTTCGGGCAAATCTCCCGCGAACCGCTCGTCGGCCGCGGCTGCCGCGTGACGACATCGGCCAGAACTAGTCCGAGCGCCGCGTCGCGTCTAAACTTGCTCATCCAATCGACGACGGCGACGCGCTTCAATTTATCGCAACTACGCGGAAAATCCGCGGACAGAGCCGCAGCCATGTCGCTGAGCGCGGTAGCGCGCCGGGTCAGGAACGACGCGGCCGTTGGTTGCTGCGATCTTCCGCGCGTTTTACGGGCTCGCCGATCGCTTCGCCATATGCTGTAACGGCGGCACGCGCGGCGCTCTACCCGTATCCGTGGCGAAAGATATCGAGATACTTTTCACGCACGTCGTGGTCATGTATAAGAAAAAGTACATCGGTCAAATCCCCACCATTCTTGACGTGTTGCTCGGCAGATATGTTTGCGGTTTTCCAGACAATGGGTTCGGATCAGGAAAGATATAACATTTATTTTATCGTCAATCGTGCACCGAGATATGCCAGGTAACTACAATAGTGGATCATCAGTAACTTTTTTGGTGCTTGTATTATGCATAATGCACAATAACTTGCGTACAATGTCAGATTGTAAGCTATGCATTACGGAACTGTTTGAAACGTGCTCTGCTACGTCGTTATGTTTAAAATGTATTTTGTAAGGATATTCGCAGGTTCAGTAGCATGAGGGTTAATCTATTATATAAAATATGCGTGTGTTCCTAGTGTATAGCATAAACTATCGCCCAACCAGGAATGTTTAGAGGGAGCGCGAAACAAGTGGAATAACTGAGTGAGTGGGGATTTGGATGTTTTTCCCCATTGATTTTTGAAATTTTCTTACTCTCAGTGGGATTTTGACTCTTTATAATTCTGCTTATCACTGACAGACTAAAATTATTATTCTGCATTTTTAGCTCATCTGAGCTATTCTCGGTGAGCTTTTCTAATCGGAGTTTGTCCATTCTCCGTCGGTCCATCCGTCTTAAAATATCTTCTTTTCAACAACCGCTTATCGCAGAGGTCTGCAATATGGCAGATATTGTCCGAGGGTTGTCCGATATACTTAGACGACTGCCATCATGGCATGTTGCTAGTCATGTACCTCGTCATGTCACGCCTTTCATCATGTTGCTTGTGTTATGTTGCTGGTCTTGATGCTTGTTATGTCATGTAGTATGTTGCTCATCGTGTAACTTCTAATGCTTTCTTGTTTCACCACGTCTCTTGTACATATAATTTATGTCACGTTTCATGTCACTTATAAAGAATCCGGTCACGTAAGACCAAGATGCCAATTCACAAATCATTTTTATAATCATAAATTAGTCATTAGTATTTTGTAATTCATAGTTTACTTTATTTGGCTTCTTTTATTATTCGGACCGTGTCTGCTGATGACTTCTTGAATGCTTTAAAATCTTCATTTAGTTAAGTTTTTCTTCATTTTCTTTCATGCCTGCGACGCGAACAGCGAGATTCTTGAACCGTACTCGTGTACCAGGAGTTTTCCTGCCTCATAGGTCTGTTTTTGAATGAAGTCAGTGGTGCGTGTTTTTCAACAGTGTTGCTGATAGCTTCATTAATGGAGAAGAGACAGAGGTTGGTTGAGCATTGTGTGGTGACGTCACCAAGGTTAGCAGCAAGGTCAGAGACAAAGGTTGGAAGATGTACTTGACTAAACGTCTAGCAGTTCTCGAAGAATTAGCATCGTGATGATGTTGGTGATGACTACCGAAAGCGGTAGAATGCATCAGCTGACTTTTGACTAGAAAATGGTCGGAAACTGGGAGTTGAGTAACTAGTGGGATTAGTTATTGTCCATAAAGACTTGTAACCTAGAAACATACGTACAGCGACATCTAGACCGATAGTTGTAACCTAAAAACATTATGTAGGTGGCGACCTATAAAAATACAGAGAGCAGTGTAAAATACGGTCCTTGAGTATAACAAAGGGAGTGGTGCAATGGTGCAATACTAGCCCTACACTAGGAGTAGTAGTGTTTGGAAATAATGTCCAGTACTCCAAAAAATAGATAACGTGCACAAATCGTTCGTCCAACCTCCCAGCACTGAGTAGAGTTATCCAGCCGATTATACAAATAGATCCACGCGAACGCCTGCATCTCACAAATGTCTTCAAGGTCCTGACTTGTGATTTCATGTCAGCTTTGTCATGAATATCAATTATTATAAGGCAAATGGATTAAATTTTGAAGAAAGGGTGCAGTAGACACCTTTTAAAATTTTTATTATTCATCGAATGCAGTATTTTTTAAATTGGGTGGCATATCTCGCAAGGAGCCTGTTTACAAATGCACTGAAGCCGGTGTTTGATGGTGAATTATTTTAATATACCCAATGCCCAGAAACTTCACAAGTCAGGTAATCGAGTGTTAAAATCACACAAATGCGACGAAGGGAGATAATTTATGGGAACATTTAAGGCAATTGAGGCTTTCAGATGCAGTTTACATTGAATTTTTATGATCGCAATTTAGCACAGATACAATACTTTGGACATGGTCATATCGCCCATGAAGCATAAAAATATTAAGTGTCTACCCATTTTTGAGATGGGGTTACTGCAGCAATCGGGGATAAATAACTCGCTGACGATCATCATCGGAGAAAATCCAACCAGCCGGGAAGTTCCGAACTTTACGCCTACGAGTTAACGGGTGCGCGCTTAGAACATGACTATCTGCTTCCCCAAAAATATGTTTCGTTAATCCAGTTGGAAAATGTTTTTAAATAATCTGCCTCAAACCCCTTTTCTATTCGACTATTACATTTCATCTCATTTCTAACATAGATGGCAAGATCGTCCCTTGTTTTTTCATCAGCTAATGAAATGCGAGTGAAACCAAGTGCAACACCTTTTTAGTTTATTTGAGCGCGTGTTTTCGTACTTCCGTACAAACACTATGGTTGATCGCTTATCTATAGTCTTCCTGTTCTTATTAATTAGACTAACATGGCTATGAACTTGTATAATTATGACAAACTGAAAAAATTTTAACTCTATGTATTTATTCCATAAGGGAAACTAATATCTTGAAAATTAATAACCAAAAATTAACAGAACAAGTGCAATATTGATTAAAATCAATTTATAATTTCACAATTGACTGATTTACAATCGAATACACGCGCGAATAGTCTAAAGTCTAGAATCATTGGGGAAATATACCATAGAGGGAGATAGGTATTTTAACCGTATGCTTTCCTAAAAGAGGTTGTCTCCACCTCGGCCTTTTGTGACATAAAAGCTAAAAAAACAATTATTATTATCTTCGTTATTATAAATGGGTTCAAATCAACATTACAGAGAAGCAAGTTAATCACTATGTTAAATAACAAATTGATTCATTGATGAGGTTGGTATGGTTGATCGAGTGGAATTGCGAAGAAAATTGCTCAAAAATGGCAGAAATTAATGCCCATAGAGCACAAAGCTGTAAAATGTTACTGTCTTTGTTCGTACATTTCGTACAGTTCTGGACCGAATTATCGAACCGTCTTCGATTCGTTGTTTTGTTGAGTGGAGAAACCCGACACTCGTTTACATAACTATAGATAAAATGAGCAAAGCGAATCTATCGGGCACATAAATGCTAAGCGAGAACAGCATGCCTAAGAGGCCTCGAGATTGTCACTGAAATGTAAAAAAAACACATCCGGAATGTTGACTGAATTATTTCTGAGTTTCAAGCAAAGAATTAACTCCCTTTAATCAGATCCTCCCGCGGGAAAATTTTAACCCTTGTCCACCTAGATTGTTTTTTACATGTATTTAGTAGATATCCACAAGTTTAGCAGGCAACGTAGTTAACTGAATTAACTATACATGTCCGACGTGTTCATATGGGCGAACTACATGTGGAAATTTCATTATTGTTTGCGAAGAATATATATGAAGTAAATTTGACAGTGAATTGGCGTAGCTCCCTGCTGAAGAACTAGAACTGCTAGTAGATGGTGTCGAGTATAGATTGGTATTGAAAGAGATGGCCCTGGTTCGGTCCCCGGTATAATTGGTATACAACCTGCTACGTTTTATCGGCAAAAAGCGCATTGAAACCCTGTCTTCCGATAAATTCTGGATACTCCAAACACTAGAGATATAGGGGCTTCTTCATCCGATGCGCTGCCTCGGACGCTCTGTATGGTATCTACTCTAATTACCTCCCGCTATGTCGTCATATCATCGCAAATTATCAACAAACGCATATTCAGCACTAGGTGGCATATCCAGGCGGGCTGTGGGAGTTCAGAGGAGATTTCGTGAACTGACAAAAGTCGCTTCGTAAAACGGCAAAATATCGTCTGCGCAATGATTAACTTAGCATAATACTTGGCCTATTGCCAGCTAGCTAACAAACTAAACATATACCGCAGCTGGACATGCCCAAGCACCAACTTACCAAGAGGTAAAACAAATACAAGACAATAGTTTACCAAGAGAAATCCTGCATAAAAGCATACCGAAATGTCAGATCTTAGTACTGCTTTATTTAATAATGTTTGATAATTGGTATAGCGTTTTGAAATACACAATAAGCTACGTACATTTGTCCAGATCTTTCTCGATACGTAAGCGAACTGCGCTTCTAACCATCGCCACCACTGGCACTGACTAATGAGATTGGTAATCTTGGCTACTACAAGTTAGAGGTATGTCTCGCCTCTCAACTACAGCGTCCTGTCATTGAGGACAACGCGTAGAATGGGTTTGGGCTGGGCTAGGTCTTCATCATCATCGTCGTCATCAGAGTTATAGGTTTTCCTGCATATTTCTCACCATTTATTCAGAGAACCACAATGGCTACCCCAATTAACGTTACATCATCATCATCGTTTACATTTTAAAGTCAGTGTTCCACGCTAGCATGCGTGGGCCTGTTTTACGCGAGTGTTTTTCCATCTCAATCTGTCCAGACGCTAGTCATGATTATACCCTAGTCTCTGAGATCACTTCGAATTACCCCAGCCTTGTAGAGAACACTGGATATAACTAAAATCGTATCATGATCGCGACAAAATTTATAACGGCATTACCGTATCTTAAATGGTCGCATCTGCTTTGAAAAATATCCTTGAAACGCTCTTGATAAAAAAATGAGGAGCGCTGGCTCAATGCCTAAAACTAAAAAACAAAATTACAAAATTTATTACAGCTTAATAATGATCTCCTTTTCTCCGATGACAAACATCAACAAAAATGGCTCCATTTGCACGAATCGTAACCGGAATCAGACCAACCCAAGGATAAGTCCTGACGAACGACAAAGCAATACGACGAATGACAAACGTTCATACAGAAGATGAAAAACGGATGCACGGACAGACGTTTTTGCTCAATTTAGCTAAAAATGTGCCAATGCCTCATTGATAATGCAGCAATATAAATGCTATTATTATAATCGATATATTAACGCCAATTCTGAAGCAGTCAAATAAGTTGGAATTTTTCACAGATAAATTTATGGCAGCAAAAACTTCTTAACTCGCCTCGAAATAAAACAAAGGTTAGTAATAGATGCAGCGCGGCTGAACTGTGGTGTTCCCGTTACAATTCCAGCCAGTTGTTGGCGTAGCCGTAGATTGCACGTGCGTTGCTAGAGTAAACTGGGATTTGTGGCATAAATTATTTCGCGGAGACGCGATCACTTCTTCGCGGTCGTACGAGACCTCTGCGGGTTGTCAACGAGAGCGGGCTAGTTCTGGTAAGCTCCGGCAAAATCCTCTCGCGGTGCCCTGAAGAACAAAAATTTCTTTGCGTAGTATACGAGATGTCAGTGAGTATACTATACAAGAGACAAGTGGGTGTACTATACAATGAGAGGAAGTGGGTGTACTATACAATGAGAGGAAGGGGGTGTACCATACAATGAGAGGAAGTGGGGGGTACCATACAATGACAGGCAAGTGGGTGTACTACACAATGAGAGGCGAGTGGGTATACTATACAATAAAAGGCTAGTGGGTGTACTATACATGAGAGGCAAGTGGGTGTACTATACATTAGAGGCAAGTGGGTGTACCAAACAATGACTGGGCGTACATTTAATGAGAGGCAAGTGACTGTACTATAAAATGAGAGGCGAGTGGGTGTACTATACAATGACAGGCCAGTGGGTGTACTATACAATGAGAAGCGAGTGGGTGTACTATGAAATGAGAGGCGAGTGGGTGTACTATACAATGACAGGCCAGTGGGTGTACTTTACAATGATAGGCAAGTGGGTGTACCATACAATGAGAAGCAAGCGGGTGTACTATACATGAGAGGCAAGCGGGTTTACTATACAATGAGAGGTAAGTGGGTGTACTATACAATGAGATGCGAGTGGGTGTACTATACATGAGAGGCAAGTGGGCATGCAAAACAGTGACTGGGCGTACTTTCAATGAGCGGCAAGTGGGTTTACTATACCATGAGAGGCAAGCGGGTGTACGATACAATGAGAGGCATGTGGGTATAACTTACAATGAGAGGCGTGTGGGTATATCATACAAGAGGCCAAATAGGCCCAAAAATGCTCATATTGATATTAGAACGAGAAGACAACAAAGAGACTGCTTAAAATCAAAAACAAGAAGCCAAAGAGACCCGACAATACGAATTACGATACTGAAACAAGACAAGAAGCTAAGGAGACCCGACAATACCCATTACGATACTGAAACAGGTAAACAGATCTGTATGAACCTCTCAAGCGGTTCTTGAGATTTTAAGAAAAATTACAAATATCGGCAGAATTACTTCCCGTAGCTGCAATGACGATACCATGAACAAATCTAGAAGAGACCATCCCTCGGACAAAATCTGCCAAATGGCAGATCCCTGCGATAAGCGGTTCTCGAGAAGATTTAGGAAAATATTGACATTGGAGGGATGGACGGACAGACGACGGACAAACTCCAATCAGAAAGGCTCACCGAACATAAGCTCAGGTATGCTCAAAATTGACTGAATAACAAATGAGATTGAATAAACTAACGGTGAATTAGTGTATTAAAATGATGTCCTCACAAATAACGCATTAGAAAGTTTAGATGAAAATCTCACAACAGTTTATATCACACCTTTTAATTGTTGTAAAATTAAAATCATTATC
>WURV02004363.1:1531-24252 GCA_011762755.2 Epimenia babai
ATGATATATGGAGTACACATGATATATGGAGTACACATGATATATGGAGTACACATGATATATGGAGTACACATGATATATGGAGTACACATGATCTATGCAGCCCAAGAACTTAAACTACCGACGATTAAAAGAACGGAGAACCGATTTCTAGCAGGGCTAAGAATTCTCATCGTGACAGGACTATCTTCTGAGACACCGAGGTTACAGCTTTAAGTTGCGAGCGGGTTGCTGGCCGATCAAAAGTCCGACCACAAGATGGCTCGACGTTGCTTCTCGCAGCTGAGTATGGAATGACCTTGCGGGTGCCAGGCGCACGATATCACGGGGTGGCTGCGAAACGTCGAAGCATCGCTTTAATCGTGGGATATACCGACGATAGATGCTTATTGGTTGACAGAGCAACGCTGTTAGCGGGGCGATGGCCTCCCTTGAGCCATAATGCTCAGCGTGTTTTGTTAATGCGGTATTTCTTCGAAAGAGCCTTACACACGAATCCTAGGGTGCTAAAACTACACAATGTTTATGGTATACTGCACTCGATTGCTGACCAGACAAACTGGCCTACGAAATGTTGCATCGGTCCATCACTAATCACTCCCATCTGGGGTCTAGACGTAACTTAAGCATAATAGATGGTCTGTATGCCCCTTACCTCCCCCTATTTCGTCATCCCACTGTAAACAACCATTAATTGTCCAAAAACCACTTAAACCCCATGAAAGTCTGAGTAGCCCCTGCTGTGTGGTACTTCTACGGCTTCTTTCCGCTGATGTTTGTTGCGCTCCAGATGCTATATGTGCGGTCTCTACGCCACTTCCCTCCCCCCATTTCGTCATCCCACTGTAAATAACCATTAACTATCGTTGAGTATTAGCGGCATAAAGGTGCGACATATGTAGATCGTCTGTAGACGTTTGGAACTGGTCGTGTGGATTGAAAAAGGTCACATGTCTGCCCTGCCCACACAAGGTGAGTTTTTCGCAGTAGGTGTTTTCCCCCAACCCTCATTAAGTGATGCTAATGAATTTCTCGTGTTAACCACATTGATAGACTAGCATTATATAGGGCCACACAACGGTTCAAGTATCCAGAATATTCTTAACTGACCACTAAACTGAGCCAATCATTCGGTTTGGTCATGCTTGGCCTTCACCCTTGTGACCTTGATATATTTCGGGTATCGTTGACGCCGTCTTCGATATCTCAACCTCTCATCATTCCACTGTACACAATCATAACCTATCGCAGACCGAACCTAGTCTGGCACGTGACGGCATTTGGTGATGGTTAACCCGGAGAAATTAGGGTTAACCCGCGAAACGGCGGTGAACCGGTAAGGTGGTTAACCCGATAAAACTGTTCGGTGAAAATCTACTAACCACTAAAGGTATTCACTTAAGCCCGTTAACAACGTTCCAACAACATTTATGCAAACGGGGATAACTGAATTCAGGAGATCCCACAAAACGCATGGTTGACAGTTGGTAGCCCTGGCAAGCTACCTACCTAGTGCATTTTTTGTACTTCCACGCAAGGGAGTTAATCCCTAGTAAGCCATAAATATCAAAAATATTTATTAGTGGTAATGCAAGTATATATACACTAGAAAGGAAAATTGCTAACTGGTATTCATCAAAAGAGCTGTCTTCCTTAAAGACCGGTAAACTGTCATCTGATGATAAATGTTACATTTAAAAAAAAATAAAAAAAATATATAATATGGTTTTTATAGTGCTCCTTAGAATAATCGATTATTATCAGTCACACTTCACAATGTAATGAATTATAAATAGAAACTAACAATATACACTCAATAAATAAGGAGGTATATCTGGATAAACTATAAAATATCAAATATCACAGCTAGACATAAAATTATAAAACTATTCATGTAAAGTATACAATGAACCTATTAATGTCCCTGATACGGTGAGAATATTGTTTCAATAATTATTTGTAACATGATTGAAAGAGATATGTTTTTACACTGTTTTTGAATTTATTAAAATCGTTTATAGTTCTGATGTAGGGTGGAAGAGAGTTTAACAAAACAATTTTCGTAACAAATAAATCCCAGCGTGTCGACAAAATTTTAAGTCTAACCTGTGGTCTTTGAGAATTTGCTCGACTTTTCCTTTAGCGGAATTCCATATAAGTACGCTGCCGTCTTGTGACCCGGCGCAGACGTATTCACCATCGGGGCTGAAACGAAACACCCCTGCATCTCGAACGACATCCCTGACGAAATGCGTGGTGGCGGCAAAAACGCGACTATTGTCGAACGCGTCAAACGCCAAATCGTTCCGCGGCTACAAATGTCCCAACTGGCAGTGCTGATGTTGGCTTCTGCAGCCGCCAGACAGACGATACGGCATCAATAGGCCGTCCGTGCGTCCTAGCTCCGCCCAGTCCCCGTTTTGCCTACCCACAGAGGAATAACTGGGCGGAGTTGGTCTTGTGGCCGGCGGCCTGTGGATGGTTACCCATGCACGTACTGGCCAAGGCTCTGTGTAGTTTCACTAGGTCAACTAGAATAAAAACATCTACGCAGTAACAACTGCATCAAGCAATGACTATTAGAACGATATATATATATATATATATATATATATATGAATAAAAATATAGAAATGAGATTCCATATATTAGGTACACTCCATAGGTATATAGATACCGTGGAAGTGATATAACTGCATTACAAGAGGCAAGGATATTGTGCAGCGTTTTTACCTGAATCGGGCGCGAGTCCAGTCGAAAGCCACTCTAAAATTGTCATGGCTGAAATGACACGTACATGCGATTAGTTTAGTCCGCAAATGGAAAAAGGGAAAAGGCAGAAGTGAGCGTAGAAGAGGCACATGGGTGGTAGACACTGACCATAGTGGACACTGACCACTGTGGACACTGACCATAGTGAAGACTGACCATAGTGGACACTGACCATAGTGGACACTGGCCATAGTGGACACTGGCCATAGTGGACACTGACCACAGTGGACGCTAACCATAGTGGACACTGATCATAGTGAACACTGACCATAGTGGACACTGACCATAGTGGACACTGACCATAGTGGACACTGACTATAGTGGAGACTGATCATAATTGACACTGACCATAGTGGAAACTGATCATAGTGCACACTGACCATAGTGGACACTGATCATAGTGGACACTGACCATAATGGACATTGATCATAGTGGACACTGACCATAGTGGACACTAACCATGATGGACACTGATCATAGTGGACACTGACCATAGTGCACACTGACCATAGTGGACACTGACCATAGTGGACACTGACCATAGGGGACACTAACCATAATGGACACTGATCATAGTGGACACTAACCATAGTGGACACTGATCATAGTGGACACTGACCATAGTGGACACTGACCATAGTGTACACTGACCATAGTGGACACTGACCATAGTGGACACTGATCATAGTGGACACTGACCATAGCGGACAATAACCATAATGGACACTGACCATAGTGGGCACTGACCATAATGGACACTGACCATAGTGGACACTGACCATAATGGAAACTGATCATAGTGCACACTGATCATAATGGACATTGATCATAGTGGACACTGACCATAGTGGACACTGACCATAATGGACACTGATCATAATGGACACTGATCATTATGGACACTGATCATAGTGGACACTGATCATAGTGGACACTGACCATAGTGGACACTGATCATAATGGACATTGATCATAGTGGACACTGACCATAGTGGGCACTGACCATAATGGACACTGATCAT
Source organism: Epimenia babai (assembly GCA_011762755.2). Lineage (NCBI taxonomy): Eukaryota > Metazoa > Mollusca > Solenogastres > Cavibelonia > Epimeniidae > Epimenia > Epimenia babai. The sequence goes on from WURV02004363.1 coordinate 5,327, forward strand.
AATGGACACTGATCATAGTGGACACTGACCATAGTGGACACTGACCATAGTGGACACTGACCATAGTGGACACTGACCATAGTGGACACTGACCATAGCGGACACTAACCATAATGGACACTGACCATAGTGGACACTGACCATAATGGACACTGACCATAGTGGACACTGGCCATAATGGACAGTGACCATAATGGACACTGACCATAATGGACACTGATCATAGTGGACACTGATCATAGTGACACTGACCATAGTGGACACTAACCATAGTGGACACTGGCCATAATGGACAGTGACCATAGCAGACACTAACCATAGTGGACACTGGCCATAGTGGACACTGACCATAATGGACACTGCCCATAGTGGACACTGACCATAGTGGACACTGACCATAATGGACACTGATCATAATGGACACTGACCATAGTGGACACTGACCATAATGGACACTGACCATAATGGACACTGGCCATAATGGACACTGGCCATAATGGACAGTGACCATAGCAGACACTGACCATAGTGGACACTAGACATAATGGACAGTGACCATAGCGGACATTGACCATAGTGCACACTGACCACAGTGGACACTGACCATAGTGGACACTGGCCATAATGGACAGTGACCATAGCGGACACTGACCATAGTGCACACTGACCATAATGGACACTGACCATAATGGACACTGGCCATAATGGACAGTGACCATAGCAGACACTGACCATAGGGTATTGAAGACGTGATTTGTGCGCAAGTCGATGACTTTGATTGTGTTGTCTTTGGTACAGCCGAGCAACGTCAGCCGGTCTGAAACGGGGGAGGATATCACGTCCCGTACATCTACATTCAATCTCTTGTAATGTTAACCCTAGAAATACTGCACACAACTAATATCAAGTTCCGAAGCTTTTAAAACGCCATAACATCTACCAAAATGCCTCTTACGACTCGAAAATGCATTCAGTTATTCTTTTAATTGAATATTTTACTCATTTTACTTCAAAGTTTTAACTCCAATCATCAGCCATCTTTTGTTATTGATCAACTTCCTCATCCAGTACGATCGTCCTCTTAAATTTTACTTTCTACACCCACAAAAAACATAAAATCTGTTGCTCCCTCATGACTTTCCACACAAATATGACATATAGGAGGTTATTTACTTGACACAGAGGCTTTTAAGCGGTATTTAGGAATTTAAACCGTGTTAATTTCCGCAGCCGTTTGAGAAAGTAGAAAGCGCGACATTTATATACCAAATGGTATCCTTGGCACTTTGCCAAATGAGTTTTCAACAAGTCATTGGAAAAGGCAAGTCTATAACAAGATGCCAACAAGCCCTTCACAAGTTGACTTTCCCAGCGTATATTGGTTGGTGTGGCCACATATGGATTCGACTGGTACATAGTCACGGCTAAGTCTACGGGAACAACTGGGATGAAGTGCCTTGCCCAGTGATACAAGGGGTAAACATAAACATTGGCAGTGCCCTGGATTCGAACCCTCCATCTTGTGGTTCGTGGTCCGGTGCTCTACCAACTGAGCTACTGGTTACAGCAACCATTGCTGACCTCACCGCAGCCAAAAGGGCTATAATCGATAATAAATCGATCTGAAAATAAAGAAATAAATGAAAATAAACGAATCTATCGAAAATATATAAATTAGTCCGTGAATCTATAAATCAATCAATCATGGAGAGGAATGCACAGGAAAGAACCTCCCCCTTTGAGGTTTATTTTTTTCTGTGAAATCCTCTCCAGCTATTCGATGAACCACTTTGGCTACCCCCATTGACACCAATAAATCATGTAAATCTAAGAATCAATCTATCACAGTATCTCTATAAATAATTTCAGTATTGTTCGCCCATCCAGAGGGCTGGTAGTCGGGTAGTTGAGTCGTGGCAGCAATGTTGGCGCCAGTGGTGTAGTGGTTAGATGCGCTGCCTTTCATGCGAGAGGTTGCGAGTTCGAACCAGCACAAACCCTGGATTTTTTCCCGCGCCTTCCACAATAGGAAATGAGCAAGGTTTTCGTGCTTGAATATTGAGAAAGATTTGTCGTGGAATGGTTTATTATAAAAATATCTTTAGGATGTAACTGGGTAATGTTGTACGTGCGACTGACATTTAATTATAAAGTAGCACCAAAACCTCGCCTTTACCTTTATCTTTCCTTCACGGGTGAGACACCCGACTGTTGAATTTATTGTATCTGTGGTGATAGATACCATCAGAATTACTGTAAATCACATCTGACATCAGATATTGACTGGTACTATTGGCAGTCTCTAAATGGTTCACTTCACATTGACCTTTACACCTTTAGACTTCTTGAAATAAAGCCGATGATGACCATCAGTAGTTGGGAATATAAAGCCATACGCCGTGTAATGCACATGCCCAATATCACAAATCTCTCTGTGTCTGGCTGAACACTATAAAAATGGACATCGTTACTCTTTGTAACTCAGAAAGACTTTGATACAATGTATATCAGCAATTACATTACAGGCAAAGGCTGTTCGATGCCTTTTACCGATCGTAAAGTGTAATATCAGCTGATAAGTCAACTTCAATCAAATAATATCGAAGTATACCAACAGTTTGTTTCAGAACATTGCCAACCCATTCTGTCTGTACCGTCGTTTCTTATTGCTGATGTATCAAATTATGTCTCGCTCAATGTTCTTGTACAGCGGAATGCCGATTGATCTAATCTGATAATACATATGTCATCCACTGTACAATGGTCTGCCACTGTATTAGGGTTTTCTAATTATGGCCTTGCCTTGTCATGCCTATTGAACTAATAGTAATTGACGTAGATTTGGCACGACATTTAGGTTGTGTTGAGCCCAAGAGTGGATTGTCCTTTGTTTTTTGGTCCTGTAATCTAGTGGTGCTCTCTATTGTTCTATTGTGACTAGCAATTGGGAGGGACATGTTCTACTTTTGTACGCTTTTGGTTTTTACTTTTTAAATTTTTATACAAGTTGTATGTTGTTGCGTAGCCCTGATTCTGGCACATTCTGGTGCATTCTTTTATAGGCGCCTTAGAGACATACTAGTTATTAGGGCGCCTCCCAAACAAATGTATTATTATTATTTATTATTATTCTGGCTAATTCTGGTGCATTCTGGCTAATTCTGGTGCATTCTGGCTAATTCTGGTGCATTCTGGCGCATTCTGGCGCATTCTGGCGCATTCTGGCGCATTCTGGCTCATTCTGGTACATTCTGGCTAATTCTGGTGCATTCTGGCGCTTTCTGGTATATTCTGGCTCATTCTGGTACATTCTGGCTCATTCTGGCACATTCTGGTGCATTCTGGCTAATTCTGGTGCATTCTGGCATATTCTGGCGCATTCTGGTATATTCTGGCTCATTCTGGTACATTCTGTCTCATTCTGGCTAATTCTGGTGCATCCTGGCACATTCTGGCTCATTCTGGCGCATTCTGGCTCATTCTGGTACATTCTGGCTCATTCTGGCTCATTCTGGCGCATTCTGGCTCATTCTGGTACATTCTGGTACATTCTGGTACATTCTGGTTCATTCTGGCGCATTCTGGCTCATTCTGGTGCATTCTTTCAGGGTGGCTGGTAAGGATGCACAGTTAGCAAGGGTGCCTGGTCGGTAATAAGGCTCGATAGGGAACGATGCATGAATGGTAGAGTTGCCCGGTCGTAATGAAGGCTGGTTGACAACGATGCCCAATCAGTTATGATGTCCAGTTGGTAATGATGATGTGTTGGTTACAGTATGGAAACCTATTAAGATGATGACTTGTTATGACTTGTATAGTTTACACCAAACAAACATGACGCAGATTATTTTATTTGTTACTTGGATTTATCACATTTTATACGACACTTTCACCCCAGATGCAGAGGGTTAGCTTGATGCAGTCCAGTTAAAAACAAGAAGGTAAATCTGCACCGGGAACATGGATGTGCCTCACATTTTAACCATTTTTGCTTGATACGATGGAAACCGTAATTGGTATTGTCATTTATTTGAACCTTCCACCTTCTTGTTTATAGGTCGGAGCCCTCAACGCCTCATCCCTAATTTTAACTAAATAAAGGAAGCAACCCAAGCAGTTAAACTGGAATTAGATAACGAAACACATTTCCTCATGTTCCTTCTCACATGACCACAATCTGGTGCTCGAACAGATCTGCGACTTTCATGATGCTCCGCGTTCAAGGTCGTGAAACATTGCTTCTTTTTTATGCCCTTCTTCAGATGGAGGGTTATAATAATTGATTTTCGACAAATTTTCAAAGTTCAACCAGTAAAAACTCCTTCCTACAGCATTTGGATTAAGGTGGATTTTCTTCAGAAAAAACCATGCTTTAAGAAAATCTGTACTGTATTTAATTGCCTATAGCACATCATTGTATCTTACCCAAATACCCAAGCATGGGTTCAGGGGAACTTGTTCCACCCCCATTGTATTTGCATCAAATTATTCACCAAGCATGATTTTGGCCCTGATTCATACATTGATCGGTGCATCTGTACTGCCGATATGATATATACTAATAAGTACCAAATGATGGTATTTTACCTGTTTCCCAGCTTAATGACTCCTATTATCAACTGAACTATAACTAAGGGTTTTCGTTGGTACTCAAGGACTGGAGCTATATTGGCAGCTAAGCTAAGCAATGCATGCTATCGCTCTTTATTTACAATCATTCAGGACTCCATTCAGCTAGCTGTCGCATTACCTTCGATGATCTTGCTCTACCTTTCATAAAAGGTAAATTAATTATAGTCAGTGTGTCTTGATACTATTTTTACCCTCGGTGTGTGCGAATTTTAATGTAACTTCCTGCATGAAAAATCGCTCTTCCAACCATTGACACCGCCTGGAATCGAAACGGGTCTTTTTCTGAGCTAGAACTGTTACAAACCATCCGCATAAATGTATAGTTGAAATAGTTTACCTAAATAGTCCTTAGTCATCCTCATTAAAATAGAAATCGGTAAACTCTAATCAGAACAGGATTCCATTTGGATGATGGCGTCGTCTTCACACTGAGATATGTTCAACACGGCATATTGATAGCTAGTTAAAATGTCGTTGCACCATTCTTGCACACTGTGCCACAAGCTTTCTATTTTTGAATGTAATTCACAGAAATTACGCAATCACATTCCGCCTGTCAGGTGATCAATAGGCAGAATGAATTGATGACCTGAAAATTCAGCATTTCACAGTGAAAGCTTACGCAAATAAAACCTTAGTGAGAATATCCCTAGCCTGTTATCAGCTAAAGCTTTTGATAAATCTTGCAACACGTTGGGTGTTTACACACTCTAACATGCTTCATTTTCCAAAGTTGGTATTTTGCTCAAAAGGTTGGGCTGATGTTAAATGGAAAATATTGCTGTTTGATCAAAGTGTTATGTTCAACAAATAGAATGGTATGAAAGAGCTATAATTTGAGGCATGTTGCACATTGTAATAACATCAAACTGGTCGACAGTCTTTGTAATAATCATAATTATAAGGGGTTTTTATTAAAGGTGCCAAAATATCCCTAAGAATAATATTAGTTGATGCCTACGATCTTGAGGATACTACGTAGTTATAATACTATTAGGTAGTTGAACAGTTAAAACAATACTATCTTCTGCAAAATATATTTGTCAATATATTGCTTTCTGCAAATTGCAGAGTGTGAAGGCACCATAATCAAAAGCATGTTGCATTGTGTAAAAAGATCAGCTGGTCAACACTCATTTTCAGTATATTGTATTCAACAAATTTGTCGGTGCGAAACCATTATTCGGACCCAACCAAAAGAAGTGGCAGGACTTCTCAGGAACTAAGGAAAGACAATTATTATTGACACAGATTTGAACTCTATGCCTGATTCTTGATACAACCGTACCAACTGAAAATTTGGATGGCTGGATAGTTAGATGTTTGTGGTAATCTACTGTATCGCTCTATTGTTGGTGTTTTCACCAATTGCCTAAATCACTGACCTCATACATTATAATATCCAGTCAGTAACACAGTTCATAACAGCATTATGACTATCTAGGACGGGATCGTTTGTGTGGATGAAAGAGATGTGGCAATTTTCATCTGTTTATTATTGTAAGATGTCCCATGCTCAAGGCAGTGCGTAGATGAACCGACTATGGTTGTAACTAAGCAGGGAATCTGGGTAGAAAGCCTGAGGCACTTGCGATTTGCATCAGATAGTCCTGTCCAAATAGAAGGCAAATTGGACATGGTAATTACCAGCAAACACAATAAGTGCTTCACTATCTTTGTGACTGACCACAGAATTGTCTGTGAAGTGTTTCTTTCATTGTGGTATGCCCCAAGGCTCGTGGTTAGAGTCCAGCTTCTTACAGGATTACACCATGCCTCATTTAGAAATGGTAATTATTTTAGGACATTCTCTTATTCAAGTATCAGGATTGTGTATTTTATTATGTTGATAGATACATAGATTGTAATTATTTCGAGTATTTATGGTATTAACGTTGTCTCTTGATGCTAAAAACACAAATGTAAAAAACACGGTGAAATTTGAAAATATTTTATTAATATCATCTTGATAGTCTAGCAGTTAAACACAATTTTTATGAATGAAAAGTCACAATGATGTGCATCTACACTGTTTTTTTATACCATGTCAGGTAATTCAAGAAAAAATAGCCAGGAGATATCAACCTAATATAAGACTAAAAATTACAGTACTATATAGGGTAGGTGCATGAGTCTAGACAGATAAATAAAAAATACACTTAATGGTATAGTTGTAGTACCATTTCAGATTAATTTAAATTTAAAATAAATAATTACTATGTTTTAATGCAAAATATTGTTGCGTGTGTAATGATAACTGATGCCATATTATTCTGCGAATCTAAATTTATGTGACATACTGCTATTGAAAATGATTTTTTATCGCAACATTCTTCTCAATGAAAATTTCCTTCTCTATGACAATTTGTTTCTGTGACAGTATATTATAGGTATAGTTATGTCACTCAAGGTTATGCAGCATCAAATTTTATCACATGAAAATAGGAATAGCAGACGACCAGGTTTTAGATGTAGTTCTAGTTGTTCAATACAGCATGGTCATGGGCTGTCTGGCAACCCTACAGGCACTTTTTGGCATTTTAGATCAGATTAGGAATCAGTAATTAATTTAGTCCGGAGAAATCTTTCTAACATGATGTTAATCAGCATTTAACTGCATTACGGCTATTTTGGCTTAACAATCTGTATATAGATTCTGTTGTGTGGGGTAATGAGAAATTTCACCGGATGATCTTTTTATATCTCCAAGATGTTCTCATGGGGCAACATATGTTCATTAGTGGATAAGTTGGCAGATCCAATGAGGCAATAAACTAGTCCCACAGTGTTCCATAACTCCGTGAGATTTATCTGATTAGACCATGACATGTTTATGATGGAAACCAGACAATGTAAGCAGATAAAATTTACTACAAGACTATAAGATGAGGCAATATACTTCAGATGAGTGTACTAGTGGGGTACCATATGTACTGTTACGTTAAAAATGGAATGTACTGTCATGATCAGGTGTTTTGAATTGGGAACTGCTTTATTGATTATTGTAATTAATTGCAAACAGGTAGATCCATAGGGCACGAGGAAGGTTTTTGTCATTAATATTAACGGTGGTCTGTAGGTACACGGGCGCTGTTGGGTAAACGAGGAGAGAATTTTCATTAGCTCGCTTATTCAAACATGACTGTTATTACGAAGCATGTACGCCACATATGTTTTAAGCAGCGCGCTTCACACTCTGAAACCGGAACAACTAGGCGGGTTTTTTCCCCTTTCGAGTGTTTGTCCCGTTCTTGGCATGGCTTCCGTCTGCTCTCCAGGTGAGACTGAGGTCTAATTATAGAGATACGTGATAATCGTGAGAAAGTGGCCTGGGAGATAATAAACCTGGTGAAATGTTGCGTTGTATGGGCCGAACAATGCCGGAGCGATGGCAAACACGTGCTAATCACGGCAGGTGTGGGTAAATACACAATTTGTAGTTTGTTAGGGCGATATCTATTGCTGGAAGTAGTAGGCTTCTTTAAGATTGTTTTCCCACTGTTTGTTGATGGTTATACGAATACTTATCGTCGGCGGCGCGCGCTCCGAGGTTTCTGCCAAACGCTGCCAGAAGTCGTTCCAGTATTTTCTGGCGAACTTCCGTAAGATTTATCAACGCATCTACATAAGATGTTGAGCAGCAGAACCGGTAATTAATTATTGTATTACATGAGTCGTGTACACGTGTCAGAATGTGCGCACGTGAACTTGTGAATAATTCAGGGTTAACATCTAGTATAGTTATTTTACAATGGCATTTCAGAGTGACTGGTTATTGTGAGGAATATGGTTAGGGTGGCTTTCTTCAGTCACCTGACCTATGTCCATTCGTAGCCAGTCGTGGTTTCCATGCTGTAATCCGGTGCTTTTTTTGGTAAAAGGCGCCTCAAATCTGTTGTGTCCATGGGGATCTGTGTAGCCTTTGCAGTGTGGATACTTGGGAGCTTCTTCCCTGTCATTGCGGCATGGGCATGGACCTGTACCCTCTGTCGAGGTTACCTCTCTTGTCTCATCATCTCATTGTTTATAGTCAACTATCACAGATTTATCAGGGTCCGCAAATTCATCAAGAGTCTACCATTTATCAGGAGTGTACCATTTATCAGGAGTGTACCATTTATCAGGAGTGTACCATTTATCAGGAGTGTACCATTTATCAGGAGTCTGCCATTTATCAGGGTCTGCCATTTATCAGGAGTCTGCAATTTATCAGGAGTCTGCCATTTATCAGGAGTCTGCGATTTATCAGGAGTCTGCCATTTATCAGGAATGTGCCATTAATCAAGCCTTTCAGTTGGCCTTGACGACGGCCAACTTATTGATACCGGCAATGTTACTTATTCAAGAATATTACTTATGAGATGGCACGATAATGAAGAGATACTCTTAGTGCCACGAGAGATGCTTCGACATGCAAAAAAGTAAAAAAGGTCAGGGAGGAAGTCGGACCACTTTGGCTACCCAGACGCCATAGGCTGAGCCATAATAAGCTCTAGCATATCTTCTCAACCAGAATCTATTCAAGACCCAAGAAAAGTTCAACTTTTCATCTCAAAGATGAAGATGGATGAATTTCTTGATCAACTGCCAAAAAATTGGGGGGGGGGACACCATGTCGAACACTAATTAATTACATATTAGCTTACATACTAGTATTTCAGAAATTCCCGCTTTCCAGTCATTTAGGAGTGAATTTAGTTCTTTTATGAGTCTTACCCTGACCATAAAACCCCTGCTTGGCTAGCATTCCTATGCAATTATCTGACCAAGTGGTTAGTTTATGGAGCTGCCGTCTTTGAAGCCACACATGCTTGACAGATTTATGGACACCAGCTGAGATTACTCAGTTTCCTATCCTTTTTCCACGTTCTTCCAGTTAAGATATCACAAAATACCGAATGAAATATCACATAGTAATCAATTAAATATCACCTAATAATAAAATATAGCATCATTCCAAAATAAACACTTACATAATAATGGTGTATCACATATCAATATATCACATACAAATGAATGGAACATCGCATAAATTACTGCCCCATAATGCTGAAATATCACATAATTAAATGTCACATAATAAAATGTCACATTATTGTGAATGAAATATCACATGATAAATGAATGATTTTTGTGATCTTATTTTCTGCCGGTGCCTCCTGTTGTTTTTACTGTGTGTTTAGTTTTGATATAGATTTTTTATATAGTCTGTTTTCCTTCGTCACTAATGCTTTCTCTCCGGCTATTCACTCCCTCTTTAGTTCATATACTTTGTGTCACATTTCACTCATTACATTTTAGGTATCGTACCGAAGAAACGTTGTATAAAAACTGAGTGTGGAAACTGTCACTTTCACTTTGAAATTTCCATTTGCGTTACCTCTAGGCTGATTCTCGGTACATACGTGGGTGCTGTAAGTTATCCACAATGAGCAGGTTATAAACCTTCTGATAAATATGTGAATACATAATGTAATCTTAACTGCAGTTTTTTTCCTCTACCTCACTCTACATCATCTCATTTTACCTCACGTCAGCAAACTTAACTTCACCTCACTTCCTATTGGACCTCATTTTTTATCACTTAACCGCACTTTGCCTCATGTAACCTTGCCTTGCTTCACTTTACTTCATATTACTTTACTTTACTTCACTTTACTTCTCTTCTCTTCATTTCAACTTTACTTTACTTCACTTTACTTTACTTCACTTTACTTTACGTCACATTACTTCACATTACTTCACTTTACTTCACATTACTTCTCTTTACTTCTCTTTACTTCACTTTACTTTACGTCACATTACTTCACATTACTTCACATTACTTCACTTTAGTTCACTTTATTTCACTTTACTTCACTTTACTTTACTTCACTTTACTTTACGTCACATTACTTCACATTACTTCACATTACTTCATATTACTTTACTTCACTTCACTTTACTTTACTTCACATTACTTTACTTTATTTCTCTTTACTTTATTCACTTTACTTTATTTCACTTTACATCTCTTCATTTCACCTTCACTTTACTTCTCTTCATTTCACCTTCACTTTACTTCTCTTCATTTCACCTTCACTTTACTTTACCTCGTATCACCTCACTTGACTTCATCTCACTTGAATTCACTTATTATATCACTCCGCTCTATTTCCCCTCATTTTGTTATTATATACATAGAGGAATATCATGAAGAGGAAGCACATCAATTAAAACACAAGTTTGGTTTGGCTTATTGGTTGGGATTGTTGAGTTTGGTTTTTGCCTTTACCCAGGATCAGAAACCTTTCTGAGATGATGGCGAACACTTGAGCTATGTCATTCCTGATTAAGAATTGTCCTATATCCCAACTGCTGCCGTATTTCAATGGATAGATCATGGTATTCGAAATACGCTGAAAATATTTTCCGTTGAACAAAAGTTTCACAAACGTTATCAACTCATTGTCATCGCTGAGATTCATATATCGCCGTCGATTATTGTCGATTAATTCAAACTGACCAATCAATCATGGCTTCATCTATCGTCACAATAATTAATCATCACAATCGCGGTAAACTGTTGACCTTTGACCAGAGCGGCCATTTTCCATTTCTACTCAGGGAAATCCATTTCTGTATTCGCGTCCTACATACATCAACCGCAAAATTCCCTCGGGCACACACCATGACAACTAACAACACTCACACTTGTCAGCCCCTTCAACGATAGTCGGGTTGCTATATCTGTATAACAGCTCAGGAGCGTGTATACACGTATATCGATGACCCGGTGAATTTATCACGGATAAATTAGACCTGGGAATAGGGAATTCTGCATCGAGTGCACTAGTTTGCGAATGAATACGGATTTGAAAAAAAATTGAATGGTTATTACATGGTGGTGATACAGTGTTTGGGTGGTGTAAAAAGATTCCTTATCAATGTCACGTGTCATAGAATATCGACTTGGTTGGTGTTAAAACATTCCTTATCAATGTCACGTGTCATAGATCGACTTGGTTGGTGTTAAAACATTCCTTATCAATGTCACGTGTCATAGATCGACTTCGTTGGTGTTAAAAGATTCATGATCAATGTCACGTGTCATAGATCGACTTGGTTGGTGTTAAAAGATTCCTGATCAATGTCACGTGTCATAGATCGACTTGGTTGGTGTTAAAAGATTCCTGATCAATGTCACGTGTCATAGAAGATCGACTTATGTACGAACTTCACAAACTTCATATTCTTCACACAACAAATCAACATTCAATACGCATGCACCCATGTACACACACACACACATACACACATACTCCAACACACACACACGCACGCACGCGCGCGCACATACTCCAAACACATACACCAACAGACTCACATAGAAACAGATACACTCAAGTATTGCAGTCATTAGAGGCATCAGTGACAATGATTTCAATACGTTACGTTGATTTACTCGACAAACCGTGAACTTTTTGTGTTTTAAACATTCAGTCAAGCCTAGTTCTCAGCGCATCTGCGACGTCACCGGGTGCACTCGGGTGTATTAGCCATCCTCGACTACACAACCTGACAATCGTGACGTTTGTTCAATCAATATCGCCTCCCGCCTGCAACGTGCCACCTCTTTGTTTCTTTGTCCATAGATTGTGAAATATCCATCAATAATGTAGGAACGATGTTAAACACGGAACTAATGTCTGATCACGCATCATTGTTACGTCGCTGTAAATGGAAGATTACTGAAACGCCCACTTTGACTCCGCATTAGCAACCAGATTCTGGCCACGATTACAGCTGCCCTCTTTTGTGTCTAAATGTCATATTACAGGTTAGCTTCAGTTTTATGCCACAGATATACGCTTTAAGAGCTCATCCCCAGATGTCGCTCTCGCAACCGGTATAAAAGGTTCCGGGAGATCCATCGACTTATCTCTTAATACCCATCTCAAGCAACGGTTCCTTCCATGTATCTATTAGCAAGCATGCTGCAAACTATTACAGCTTTATCGCAGTTACATTTTACAAGTGATCTAGAGTGATTTACGGAATACAGTCCTTCTCTAGCTTGGTTGGGCAGGCTTCTCTTCGTTGGATATTGATCGATGTACACATTTAAAAGTAATTCAATCCATTTAATGAGACAATTATCGTGGAAATTGAAAGTGAAATGTAGAAAGTTCTGAAATCACGGGGCGCTGTAATAATAAACAAGGGGAGAATATTGTGTAATGCGGGGTCAGTTTTGAGAGCGGGAGTGGTGTGAGATGATTGCAAGGGGTCCCTTCATGCCTTGACCACCACCCCCCTCTAACTTTAGGGATCATGGCCTTTTCTGTTTGATGCTTAGTCAGAAAAACACTGATTAAATCCTTACTAGGGGGTGGGGATTGTGGTTCTCAAAGATATTTCAATGTCATTTCTCGAGCGTAACTATCACGCATTCATGCCAATAGTTCCAGAGTTCCCTCCCCCCAATTCTACCTAGTTAACCCAAACATTTACATCATCAGCATGTATCCCTGCCAGGAAAACTGTCTGTTTACATACCACGTATCTATTAGGTTTTGATGGATCAGTTAATGGGTGAAATTTATGCTGAATTTTCTTGGGAACTACGGTAGCTAGTGTTCCTCATTAATTATTGGATCCCTCATTCTGGCGATGATGTAATGATAATGCGTGCAATTCTAGGGTTCTACTAGCAATCCATCAAGAAGGATCAATTGAAATTAGAGGTAGTCTCTGACTATCGGGTTTAAGTGTTTATGTATGCAGGAATGTACGTTTCAAGTGCTGTCTCTACATTGAGATATTATCAGCAAAACAAGATATAAAAATAAATTATTGATCCATGTTCTAATGAAAGTTACCTGTTGATTTACTGGAATTAATGCTAATGGGATTGAGCCCATTGGTGTTCTTTTTTATTCTGACATTAACTCGTAAAGGTTTACTAAGTTGAGTATTTACAGTTTGTCAGTTGTACACACTACACAGCCATGCTGTCTGCAAAATTAGGTAAATCACAGATGAAGAATTTTTGGTAGTCGACATTGTTAGAGACGGAGAATTAGGCTTGTTCTCAAACCTAATATTACGTGCAACCCTCACATGAGGGTTAAAAAACATTTTTAACATTTAGTTAAAAAATCAACTCAAAAAGTAAGCTTATATTCTTCCTCAATAATAATAATAACAATTTATCAGCTTTTTAATTAATTAATAATAATTGTCTCACTTGATTCTATATAGAGATGTAATTGCCGTGTTTGCCATAGTTTAAAATAAAAACTAAAGGTAACATCTCTTTCAGTAACTGATCTGGGTTCACGCAAGCTTTTCTATACACTATAGTACGTGATTTCGCAAGCTCTTGTAAACTCTTATGCAAGTTAATAATGAAAAAAGGTGTTTCTTTACTTTTTGTTTTTTTTTGCTTCATTTTTCTGCGTGTAGTTTCTGGTTATTGCCACTGGACAGAATAGTTTGGATGATAAAGAGGACAGTGAGTCTGATACAAATTTTTTTCCGGTAGTTTAGGTCTTTTTTCGCAATTTTCACTGCAATGTTCATCACATTGAACAATATCATGATAAAAATATCGCCATAACTTAATTCAGTTAACATTAACATACCATAAAATCCAATTTGACCTGGCCGGTGTTGCACTTGCCATGTTGATTAGATAGAAAACAACTTAATATTTGATTAGTTACAAAATTTCGTTGCTTCTGAATCAAATAAAAACAGATTTCTTAGTCGGTCAACTGCATTAGCGTAATTAGGTATTTGGGTATCTTTAGGTATTTCTGCAATATCCAACTAAGATTGGTATGTGTAAAGTTAATCACGCAACAGTGATCTTTTCCCACATTACCACTATTCTTCCTCCTCCCCTCATCAGCACCCTCCGTACATACCTCATCCATCATACTTTTCTATAATCAAGTTAAATAGCCTGGTTGTCAGGTATAAGCACTATCATTAGATAGGGTTGGCTGCTTCCAGAGTAGGTTCACCTTTCAGCAACATGTAGGGCAGTGGGCTATCAATCACTGATTTATCATATCACTCTATCACCAGAAACCCTTCATCTTTCATGATTATGTCTCCTGCAACCCTCTTGATATCTCTCAGCAATTGTCCTCCCCCCCCCCAGGTTGAGGTACCCCCTGCTGATTGAGAGAATAATTCATGTTGTAATAAACCGTTTCAGCTAAAGGTACAGTTCAATATAAGTGACGGTAATTAGGATAGTCAATGTGGTTCTATAAATTGCTAGAGAAGAATGCACAGGAAAAAACCTATACCCCTGATGGGACTCGAACCCACGACCTCCAGATAACCCAGAGCACCAGACGAGGGGTCGTGGGTTTGAGTCCCGTCAGGGGTATAGGTTTTTTCCCGTGCATTTCTCTCCAGTTCAGTATAAGGTTTTCAATAGTTTTTTATTGCAAAATAGTGACTATGATGGAATTTGTCCGCGGAAACAGATTAGATTATGAATAATAAAATGGCAATGAATCCAGTAGGATATTCCGTCTTGTTTTTATACGTTGGTTATTCTTTAGCCGGTGTCATTTGTGATTGGAGCAGTGGTTGAAACATGGCCTTTCATACATCAGGTTGCAAATTCAAATCTGCACAAACCTAGGATTTCCCCATCATCTTTCATGGCAGGAGATGAGCAGGATTTTATTATAGAAAATTAAGATTTATCGTGAAGTTGGTTTTAAAATTTATTAAGTATAAATTACGAAATACAAGTGTGATAAATGTTATTAAATGTTATTTTCCATTAGAGTAGTAAACTGAACTAAACTATAACTGAAACTTTGCTTTATTCATTTTCCTAGGATCTACTCCTAAATACACGTCGAAATCGAAATAATCGCACGTATCATGATTTTATAGCTAGATTTATCTCGCCATGATCGGAGAGCAAGACGGGTTTCTCGTTTTGTGTGACGATAGAGACATTACGGAACTGGTGGCTCCTCAGCTGTCACCTCTACTTGGGACAAGATTGAGTTGAGTATTGTCTGAAAAGAAGACGTGTGTGAATTGAAGGATTGAATGAACTCGGGCGAGATGATTGTGTGACAGGTGATTACATCCAGTCCAACCACTTCCTTTCAGAACTGTCAGTGCTTATTGTGGGATGAATCCTAAGTCATGATTATTCTCTCGTTGTATCAAGACGAACGACGCATCAAGAACCGTGTCTCAAACTTATTCTCCCACGATCTATACATCGTTAAAACATACCATACCTATAGCTACACTATTGGGAAAGACAGATTGTTATTTTGACTGCTATCTTCGTAATTTTAAAAAGTTTGTGAAATTACTGATACAATTTGAATATTATCTACTTGCTATACGATTTCGGGATATTGTCTTCTTTTATCTCTACCTGACCTTACTCCCTTGACCTTCACATATTCTTTTGATGTTCCATCATGGCATTTCATGATACAGCAATCAATTTCACCGTAATGTCATTCTCTCTCGCTGGCTTCAATAAAGTCATTGGAATAAGGCCATTCATTATTGGGGATTTTCCATGCTTGTTTTCCCGTACAACATGGGAAATTTCCATAATGGGTTATTTATTACAACATAGTATCGTATTTTTCTTTTACACACTAGCTCATGGCACCTTGCCTTACATCACCGCACTACCGTAATCTTCAAGGGGGCAGCTGGCGTAGTGGTTAGAGCATTTGACTTTGAATCCAGGAGTCCCTGGTTCAAATCCCGCTCTAACCAGTATACTAATTGTGGCGTTTTTCGGGCTGAAAACGCCTAGACCCCATTGCCCATGGGGTCTGGGTAGCCCTTGCAGTGTGGTTCTATTGGGGCTTTTTACCTCTGATGTTTGCTGTGCTTCAGATGCTCTATATGTGCTCGCTATGTCGCTTGCCTCCCCGCTATGTCGTCATCTCACTGTAAATAACCATTGACCTTCCATAGACTTGGTGGAGTGTGCGACATATGTAGTTCATATGTAGACATTTGGAACCGGTGGCATAAATGGAAAAAAGACCAATTGTCCGCCCAGACTCGGTGGGTTTTTCACACTAGGTGTTTTTCCCCCACCCCATATAAGTGAGGCTAATCAGATTGTCGTGTTAACCACATTGATAGGCTAGCCTCGTATAAGCGCCCATGATGGCCTATCACGAATACTTAGGTAATCAGCCTATAAATGCATACGTCTTCAAGGATCCTTTTCATTTCTCCGCACCTACGCGACTTTCACAAATTGTTTGTACACATTCTACTCCCGCGACTTGCACGTTACCTTTCTCTGAATCACGCTGTAACAATATCCTTCATCCACTCAAAATTATTAATTAATATTCTTATCATCTCGACGATAACCTCATCTTTCCCCTCCAGTGTCTTGGTCTTGCTTCCCTTCACTGTCACCAAAGAAAGGCATCACTATGTCCCTGCGGTACTGTGTTATTGCACACCGTATATTGCACGTTTAATATATCCTATATTATAAATGTTACCAGTGTACTACATAACTATGCTACTGTCTTACACTGGAAGTAAACTTCGTGTTTACTATGATACTATATTGTTATAAACGTTTTACTAATTTTAACAGGGTGTAATTGCATTCTATGTATTCACCTTGCTTTATACAGTATATAGTGCATACACCGCTTAAAAGTTCAAATCACTCCAACTGGATATTTTTCCGTTAATATTTATCACACCAGGTTGTCTGTTGACTCCCTACGTATATCCTTGTGGGCTGTATACCTACCTCACCCATACCACCCCACGTATACCCTCTCCGTGTTGTATAATTGACATTGTATGTTTGAAGCAAATATCGCTGACATGCAATTGGGCAGAAAACTTGTTTCTCGTAGCTATTGAATTGACACATACTCAAAAGAATTTATTTCCATCTGGTAAAGTACAGACACAATAAGCTCTTGAGCTTTTCTCCTCCCCGGGTAATCCCCTCATTGTTTCGTTTCAACCTTAGGTTTAATACTGTTGTATGTGGAACGGCAATATGACTCCTCTAGTAATCAAATAAACTACGAATTTTCTCACGGAACGGAGAAATTGTGATGTTTTCTACTTAACCTACATAATCTCGTCTGTATATAATTATTCACTATTGTCAGTATTATCACTTCTTGCAATATAATGGTCGTGTTATACTTACAGCGTTTTACACATGGTGATATGGGTTGCCATTGTCATCCTTAAAAAAGATAAACCTTAGATAGGTAGAAAAGATAAACCTTAGATAGGTAAAAAAGATAAGCCTTAGATAGGTAAAAAAGATAAACCTTAGATAGGTAAAAAAGATAAACCTTAGACAGGTAACACCAATAATGAGTCTCGAGACGGATGTAAGGTTCTGCCAATGTTAACACCTATCCCTCAAGATCAGCGGTGTCAAACATCTGGCCCGTGGGCCGCATCCTCGAACCTCCCTCCCCTTCCCCGTGAACCCCCATCCCCGTGCAAAATTTCAGTTTGACACCCCTGCTCTAGTTATTTCTAGTTAGGAAGGACAAAGCTTATCAGGTAAATCAAAAATGTAAGTTGCAAAATACACAGGGGGAACATATCTCAATGGCACCTGCTAATGAAATCTGCCATTCTAGTGAGGTTACTAGAGCGCCAGAGTATGTTTGAGGGTGATGGCTCGCAGCCCCATCGGTGATTAATATTATTAGCGTATATATTTGTAAATGCATCTATTTTATTTTATTTGTTGCTGTGTCTCATTTCTTTTAATCATATGTGCTTATTTATCAACCTCTGCTGCTATAGCAACTGTTTCATTTTCCCATGCATGTTTGAGAACAATCATTTTCATCTATTATATTTGATATTCGATCATCATGTCGCAGTGACATTCGCTACACCGATACCACCTGGACAGTAATCATTTGGCCTCGCCTATAACCTTCTTGGGGAAGTAGTTAGCCGAGTGGGTTCGAAACTGCCCAGCGATCAACTTTCCTACGATGCTCCTCAGCAAGTCATCGAAGATTGCTGGAGTAAACCCACCTCCAGAACGGGTCAACGCGTGATATCATCTTTGACGGGTGATACGCGAGTGTCGAAGGACAGCCCAATATAGCTGCCATAAACATTCATTTTAAACCGCATCCGAGAGCCTTTAATGGCTGATACCTGCGTTCTGTAAATGTTGTACTTTACCTTTACCTGATCAAATTTAATTTAAAGTATATTGTATAAATATGTGTGGAATTTTTCCTATGCCTATATGTCATCCATGTCTTACTTTTCGTTAC
>WURV02004474.1:0-56417 GCA_011762755.2 Epimenia babai
ATGAACACTGTAGCTTTGTGGTTATGGGCAGCTAGCATGGCCGCCGTGCAATCGGGTGGCAGCCAAACGCTACCGGCCGTGGGCGTACTGCCGTTTTCCCAAGAGGTTTCTCCCGAAACTCTGCAGCGGTTTCATTCCAAATTACTGCCATTTTGGCTGAGCCATTTCGAAGAAGAAACCGTTTTAAAAACCTTGCGCCACCAATTCCGGGTTCACGGTCTGCCCGAAACCAGTGTCTTGCGCATGCAACAGGATGGCCAGGCTCTGGTTTTTGCAGAGCTGAAAAAAGCGGATTTTCCGGCTGATCGCAATGCCGAACCCGCTTACTTGAAAAAACTCAATCATGCCGCGGCCAGCAAACCAATCAAGGCGATTCTATTTGGCCACTTGCGGGAAAACCGCCTCAATGGTCATATCCAGATCGTGTTTCGCCTCTTTGACCGCAATGCCTATAAGCAGCACCAAGGTTCACCTGGTGATTTTGCCATCGCGTCCAAAACCATTACGCTCATTCCCCAGATGAGTCTGGCTCATGTCTTTTCCACCGTGGAAACCGGTTTATCGGCGTTTTTGGGCGAACATTTCTGGTTGCTTTCCCCACCCGCCAAAGCAAAGCCGGCACGCGAAAACCCGCTGGCGGCAAACGTTGTACAGGCAGACAAAGACAAGCCGGTCCAGCCACCTATCACAGCCACAGACCCCAAAATAACTAAGAAACCTGTTCCAGTCCCGCCAAAACCCAAAAAAGATAACAATTTTTTCGATTCGCTCGCCGGTGACGAATACCGTGCAAAAGCTCCGGTCAGTATAAATGAACCTTCGCCAACCCATTCACTCAAGCGGCCAAAGCCCGGGGTCAAAAAGGTAAGGGCCCGGCCGCCCGTCAATGTCAAAAAACCAGCCAGGAAAGTAGGTTTCCGGTTTGATGACAGCTTGCCCCGGCTGGCCGATGTCTACCAGCACATTCGCAACGAAGGCTTTTATTGTCATATCAATCCCAGTGCGAAACACCGGACCATTGCCGGCAACCGGCCGAAACGGCTGGTAAACAGCAAAAGCCCGCGCAGACTGCTTGTGAAGCTCAGGCAAATCAAGCAACAAAAGATCATCGTGGCCACATCGCGGAGCCTGGAGCCCGGACAGCAAATCATTTCACGCCACTGGTATCCCAAGATCATGCATGGCACCTTTGAGGATGCGGAAAATTGGGTTGCAAAAATGAACCAATCCCAATACGGAGGTTACAGCGACTGGCGCATCCCCACGATCAGCGAAATGTTTTCACTAATCACGATCAAAGCCAATAAAGTCAACGACTTGAACCTATCAGCGGAGTTTGCATTTGGTGTCCGCCAAAAAACGAGGACCCGGTTAACTTTCTTCACCCGCTCGGTGATGGTCCAGCAAGGAAACCTTTTTTCCCAAGGATGCAGCGGCACCATCAAAGGCAAACCAGCGCCATATCTCTACAGCATCCAACTCCAGCAAAAGCGGGGTATCGAACCAGCCTATGTTTTTTTCAATGTTTTGTGCCCCAGCGGAACAGCGTATTACATCCCCGTTCGCGGCTAAGCGCGCGAAATGCGGCTGTAAAAGGAGAAAGCTTTGTTTCCCACTTTGGGTTCATGGGGCGGCATGACCATCTACAGTTATGGCACAGCCGCGATTACCGCCTTTGTGATCTGTATGCTCATTGCACTGCGACAACGGCCTAAAAACCTTTTGCGCCAAACCGACCTCTTCAACTTTTGCCTGATCTTGCTTTTTGCGGGCTTGCTGGGTGGCCGCCTGCTGCCCTTTCTGCAAGACCAGCCATGGCAGTACGGCGGCGTGACCCATTGGCTGCACTTTTGGCAGCCAGGCCGGTATTCTTTCATATCGGGATTTGCCGCAACGGCATGCGGGGCCGCGATTTACTGCCGGTTCCGCGGTATTCCCCTGCGCCTCGCATTCGATTTTGGCGCCCCCTTGGGGGTATTGGGCATGGCCATTCAACGGGGCTTGGGTTGCTTTTTAGCCGGCTGTTGTTATGGTCAGCAGAGCAACCTGCCCTGGGCGGTTTCCTTTCCGCCCGGAACCCACGCCCACAACCATATGGGCGCCACGCCACTCCACCCCACCCAGCTCTATTACGCCTTGACGGCCTTACTGTTGTATTGGTTCCTTGACCGGATGCGCCGATGGAAATTGCCGCCCGGCACCGTGGCGGCTACCGCGATGGGCGGGCTTACGTTCAGCTACTTGGCCATCAGCTTCCTGCGGGGCGGCCGGTTTGGCGCTGCGCTAACCGGCGGTATGACCACTTCTCAGTGGGCGGCATTCGGGATCGCGCTGGTTTCCCTGCTTTGCACAATCGCCTGGTTACGGCAACCGGGCATCACCACCAAGAACCACCCCATCACCGAAGGTTAAGCCGTAAGTAGCCTGGCAAAAAATGAAAAAACAGACGCAATCATCCCCAAAATCAGATCTTGATGTATGCGGGGTGTCACTCTCGCACGCAGGAGTTTCATTCAAAGATGCGGCTTATCACCTCCACGATCCTCGTATTGCTCTTCCCTGCCAATTTGCCGCTGGGACAAGTAGCATCACCCAAAACCAAAGCCCTGCCAGCAACCCAGTTTCAATTGCAGTGGCAAGCAGCAAAACACCAGGCCATGCAACAAAACCGGGCCCAAACTCTGGCCCTGCAAAGCACACGGCAACGATACCGCGAAGCCTTTGCCAACTATTTGAATGGCCAGCAAAAAAGGTATGAGTCTCATTTACAACGACAATGGCGCCGCCAAAAAAAACAGCAGCTCATCAGTCAGCTCGAACAGTTGGGTGAGCTCAAAAGTTACCTTATTAAATTGATGACCGCGCGGCAAAACACCTGGCAGGCGCCACCTGCTCCGCCTTTTTTCATATGCTTAACGGCTGGTGTGCTGCCCAGTACTGAAGAGGGAGCCCAACCATCACCTGCCCAATTGCAACAGCTTTTGGAAGATCATGCGATTCAAAACCTAAAGAATGGAACCATTTCGCTATGTGAAGGCATGCAAATAGAGGCGGTCTCTGGAGATAATCCTCAGTCCCTGGCAATCATTACCGAAAGCAGCGGACAAGTTTCTGATAGCTCACAGGATTGGCAATTGATGACAGCATTGGTGGCACTGGAAGTTTCACCCGTAAAACCACCACAGCCGCAAGCCGGCCAAAGCCGTGTTACACCGAAACCATTCACTAGACCGGCCAAGGCGGCTTCCGCCAAGATGGTGCGAATTTGGCCAACGGCGCTTCCTCCTGCAACTTTGCCGCCGGTCATTACCGGTGCCAAAATGTTCTGGAAAAAATCGGCAGAGCTGGTTGCTCAAACAAAGCAACTAAATAAAACCCAAGAGAGTGCCTGGCGCGCATTCTGTCAATTTCAAAACAAGGCCATTGCCCAATACAAGCTCACCGTAGGCCAACTCAACGAAACAGAAATGGAGATTAAGGCTACACGCGGTGCGTTACTCCAGTTGACCTCTTTTCCAAACTACCAGCCCCAGCCGAATTTATCCCTAACCCGCCTGAAAGAGACCAGATCCCGCTATTACCGCGCATTAACCAATGTACTGCTCACCATTCCAGTGAGCGGTACCGGCAACAGTCCACATAAAGCCCTGGCAAAACTAATACAGGCTAGTGAGTGGGATCGGGAAACAGTGGCTTCCATTCCCAAGCAATTCACCAAATTTCTGGCCAGGGAAAGTAAAAGGCGGTTAAAACGGCAATTGGGCCACTCTCGTACAGCAGATGGCAACTACACCGCCGCGGCAGTTTACATCTACCAGGTTGACCTTTCAAAATCTTATTGGCAACAAGACTATATCACCCAGTACCTGAAAAGCCGTCATCAGCAACGCGGCGCGCAATTGGGCCATATTTACACCGATCCTTTCCATCATTTTGAGTGGTGGCACGTGGGTTCAGGCAGTTTTGGCTATACCTTCGGGGAAATTGATGCCTTTCAAAAACACGAGGGTGGCCGCTGGCGGTTGCCCACCCGGGAGGAATTGGCATCGCTGCAGGTGGCAGGCGCGGACAGGGTGGCAGTCTTTCCCCACATCAGTGCACAACACCCCTATTGGACCGGCGAAAACCATCCCAATGGCGGCTATTTTGGCTATTGCTTCGGTGCGCAATCAGCCTGTGAGGGATTGCAGAACCAAGCAGTGGATTACTCCAAGGGCGACAGCTTGGCGCTTATTTTAGTGCGCAACCTTTAAGACCAGGCAAGCCAAATCGCGAACAAGCCCCATCGCCCTGGCAACATAGATGTTCCTTCTTTCCCTGCCGTCTCTCCATCCGGGGCAGGTCTTGGAGAGCTATGGCTGAAAAAAATGCGGGGTTCCAATTTCAGGAGAAATCTCATGCTGCCGCTTTTGACGAGCCTGTTACTACTGGGCCATCTCTTGCCAGGTGGACAAACCGCTGCTGCAAGCCCACGAGGTCAGCCATTGACCGCAAAAGCGGTGGTTAAAGGAAAGTCATTTAGAGAACATAACGGTTTCTTTTGGGCCAAATTTAAAGAGGTCACCCTAAGTGGGGACCAGAATCGGCCGCGGAAGGTTCGCGCCCGTTTTCTTCACCGGCCAGAAGCCAGCTTTTACTTGGACACAGCACCGGAGCCAACCGGCCTGCCAGCGGTGATCCGGCTGCATGGCATCACCCCTCAAAAAGAAACCGGCTTGGTGTTTGAAACGAGGTGCCCGCAAGCTCCCGGTCAACTTCCGCCACTTACCGCCACTCAGTTCACCTATGGAAACCGCCATCCCGTATGGCTCACGGGCTCGCGGCAAAATGGCCAGGTGGTGATTACCCTTTTTTTCCAGTCTCTTGCCAAAAGCTTTAAACTCCAGGGACCTCTGGCGGTTTCATTTTTCAGAGACGGCCTTTGTTTTAAAAACACATTATGGCCCGACACATCGCACCCTCTCTCCACACCGGCCATCTGGCATGCAGCCAGTATTCACACCCCTTGGGGCACGGTGCAAACGGCCAAAAAACCGGAGCAATCCCAGCTTACTCTTGGCGATTTTGCGGCAGTGAACACCCCAAGTCCTTTGAGCCCTCAATTATTTGACAGCATCCAGGCACTGGCGGGTTTCGGCAGTACTTGGCAACAACTGCAAATCACGCTGGAAAACGCGGCGTCGGAACCTCTTTTCAACGGCCATTTGGCAGATTTGACGTTTGTGCCAGCAAGCACGGCCTATTACCAATTCCGCACCGCAAAACCGGGCCTGCTATTTGGCAAAATACCTTGGCATAAAGACACTGGCCTGCGCGCCATACCCTCGGCCATGCGCACTCAGTTGGACTTTAGCGCCCTGAACTTGCCGGCAGACACCCGCTTAAAACCTGGACCTGGCGATGATCACCCACCACAGAGCGTAACACTCTATATCCCGGTTTCAGAGGGCCGCCTTAAACTTCCCGCATTGAGATTATGCCGCCCGGGTTTTGAACCGGTGACGGTGGCCTACAATGCCGTCGAGGCGGCGGTCCACAACCGCGGCATCCAATGGCAACCATTGCAGCCGGCCTCACTGATTGTGCTCAACGGCAATAGCAATGACAGCAGCAGCTCATTTTTCGGCTGCGCCAAGGTGGCTATTGGCAAGAACTGGCAGCAGTGGGTGGCGGCGGAAAAAAACAGCCTGGCCGTGATTGGCCTGGAGTCCTGGACCTTTTTCCACGACAGCGTTGATTTCCGCAATAACGCCTTTCCCTATGCCCGCGCTGACAACGATTTCACCCTAAAGGCGACCCTGACACAGGCGGTGGCGGCCTGGCCCGAAGCATTGTCTGCCTGTGGTGAACCCAGGGCACGGCGGATTGTCCTCATCAGCGAGCGCATTGACCGCAGTCTCGCGGCGGTTCCCGAATCCCAAAAAGTGCCGCTGCATATTATCAGCAGCCAGCCGCCGCCACCCTATTGGCAACAACCCCAACGCTGGCATCAGGTGGCGCCCAGCAACTCCCAATCAACCCTATGCAACCCAGAACAATTGGAACGCATCCTCCGAGAGGTTTTTCCGTGAAAAATTGGCTGATCTCCATGTGTTTTTTTCTCGCGCCATTGGCGCCGGCCCAACTCAATACGCCAAAAGCAAGCCGTTATACCAACCCTTACGAATTAATGTTCGCTCAACAACTCGAGTTCGAGCAACATTTGGAATGGTGGGTTTACGCCAATCGCGATACGGCACAGGTGCTAAGCGAACCCGCATTTAAGGATGGTGCCAAACACTTGGGTACCACGCGGTTTTTGGAACGGTTCCGGGTGCTGGCTCGCGATCGCCACTTTCTCAAGGCCAAAAGCCAAATGCGGGATTTGCAGGGTTGGATCGACATGCGCGCCCTCATCATGACCCCTGCAAGCATTGCCAATCCCCAATCCCAGGTACGGCTAAAATCCTTTTACCGGATTGTGATCGATCCCGAAGCGATTGAGCCGGAAGAGCGGGGCCTCAACCGCCTGCGCTTCCGCAAAGGACCCGGCCCGGGTCAAGACAGTGAATCGGGAGATGGCCGTTATCAGTTTCTCAGCAGCCGCAGTGAAGTTGCCACGGTAAGCACGGTGGTCAGTTACGTGTTTGGCGTGCATTTCAAACAGGGAGATCTGGACCAATACCGCAATTCAGCCAACTACCGCAATGCCGATTACTTTTTGGTGGGCGATATTCAGTCGATCCAACCTCACGATATCCAAAAGCAAGTCAGCACCAAATCCATTGTCATCCGCGGTTGGATTCCGGCATCGGGAACCGTGTTATGGGACACCCGGCAAGCCTTGGAGCGGGTGGCTGGCAAACCAGACGAAGCCCATATCTTCAAAGACCGCAAACAATTGCTCAGTTATTTCTCACAAGATGCGCCCTCTGCCCGCACAGCATTCCTGCAGCGTTTTTCCAAAGATATCGTGCGCGACCCAGGCGTGAAGCCACGGTTGGCCGGGCAGTCGCTGCGGCCCATTATTTTGGGCCGGGAGCGCCACGATGCCCAGTTAAACCTGGTTTCCGAAGAAATTGGTTTCAGCGGCTTGGCTTCTCAAGGCAAACAAATGTCTATTTTGGCCGACCTGCAAGAAGGCGCACAGCACCTGGACCTCTGCTTTTTGACCGATGCTACGCGCAGCATGGAACCTTGCCTCAAAGCCGCCGCGGAAGTGAGCCGCACGCTCGCTCAAGCCCTGGGAAAACACGAGTTCAAAACCAAAATCCACGCGGCTATTTACCGCGATCGCGCCGATGGGGTTCACCACTACCGTCAATATGGTGGCCAGGGTACCGTGGCCGCGTGGCTGGATCGGGTCAAGCCGCTGTCCTCGCCCAGCGATCGTGACTACCGTGAATCGCTTTTTACCGGGATCGCCACCGCGGTGAAAGACTGGCATTTCAGCCATCCATATTCCATGCGTGTGATGGTCATATTGGGCGATGTGGGTGATAAGGGAGACGGTCCTGGTCAACCAGAAATCACCAACCTGTTGCGGCAAAAGAAAATTCTGCCCCTGGCCATTCGCTTCAATCACCCGCCCACCAACCCGGGCAACTTATCCGCGGTCAATCAGGAGGCCGAAGCTGCTACCGGCTTTCTGGAAGATTTAACTTCCGTTTTCAAGGGCGTTTATGGTCCGGCCTTTGAAATGGACCCCCGCCTGGGTGTGGCTCAATTAAGCGCGCAAGGGCTCGCGCAAAATTTGCGCACATTCATTACCCAAAAAGCCGAAGCCTTGAGCACCGTGATTGGCGAGATGCGCGAAATCCGCATGGGCATGTCTGATTTTGTGAAGCTGGTTTGCAGCGATGCTTTCCCCAAAAACAAAGACCTGGCCCGGCAGTGTGGTACCTGTACCAGCAAGCCTGCCTTGCTCAGCTTTTTGGCAAAACACCGCGGGCAAATGGCACAAAAAAGCAACCCAGGCTTGATCGTGACCTATTTAGATCAATTGAAAACCAAAGACTTTGAAGCCTGGAAGTTGGTATTTGACAAGCCAGAAATGGGCTTTCAAAAAGGCTTCGTAGCACTTCGTCAAAGTCACCAATATTTCACCCGCCCAGTCTTGCTGCTGGCCATGAGCGAGGCCAAACTGCTGTACACCGAATACGGCGCATTGCTCAGCAAACGGGCCACCTGCGAAGAACGGCTGTTCCGCGAAACCCTGGTACGCGCCATGAGCTTGATCATTGGCGAGCCTTTTGCCGTGCAGCCCAACCTGGTTTCACGCAAAAAGTTCCGCGATTGGCTGTTCATGGCGGTGGATGCCCAGCGGGCCATTTTTGGCAATCAAGAGGTGATTGAAACCAAAATTATTGAAAACCGCCTCTGTGAAAACCCCTTGCTGTGGCAACACTTCCTCAAGAGTGTTGAAAAGGGTCATCGCTTTTTGGATCAGTTGATAAACCCCACCAATGAGATCAAGACCACCCGGCTCTATCGCGATTTGCAAAATTACAAATATTTTTGGGTGTACCCGGAAGAAATTTTCCCACCCATGCAGGGTAAGTGAGGCGCCAGGCAATGGCTTTTGGTTCCGCACCATTGCGGCAACTCCGCATTTTATTGTGGCGTGATTTCTGGCCAGCGCCCATGGATTCGGGCTGGCGCGGCTTCATTTCCTACCGCATGGTTATCGCGGTATTACCAATCGCGGGATTGTGCACCTTCCTAGCCGCGGTCATTGTGACCTTGCTGATCATTACCGCACTTGAAAAGAACCTGGAACGGCGCGAACAACAAATCCGCGGCAGCTCTTTTCAATCCATTTTTGCCGAGGGCACTTTTTTTGCCGGTGGTGATCCGGGTCCCAACGTGCCGGAACATTTCCAACTGGAATATTGGCAGCAATTGCCGTGGAACAGCGTCTTTGGCGGTTCAAAACACCACCAGCTCTTCGCCGCGGTCTATCCCTTCGACTGGGCTGATCTCCATATTGTGGGCGGTGATGGCGAAGAACGCCCCTACCAACGCGGCATGGCACTCGCTTTTTCCGGACCCCATGCAGACCAACGCTTGTTGGCCGAAATTGCGGTCCTTAGCGGCATGAACAAAACTCCGATAAAACCCAGCTCCGGTCTTATTTTATCCCGGGACACCCTCACAGCATGGAAGTTCGGGGAAGTCCCAAGCCATCTCTGGATCCGCCATCCTTATGGCCGGGAGTACGTACCGGTTCCAGTCATCGGCATCGCTGAAAGGCTTCCCCACCGCCTGCCTTTTGTAATGCCACTAACTCAGTGGCAGCGCTTCAAATCTCATTTCTATGACCGGGAAATAAGCCGGTTTGGCATTACCCAGCCGTTTAAACAGCGGCAACCACAAAAGATTTTCCCAACCACCACCACAACCGGGCCCGCCTATTTAAATGATGCGGGCTTTCACATCCGCTATTCCCTGCCCCATCCCCTATCACGGGCAGCCATTGCCGGCTTGTTTCTCAAGGCAAAGATGAAGGGCAACCTGGATCTCGGTCCTCATGAGCCTCCCGATCAAGTGGTTTACACCGGCGCTCTTTTTCAAAGTAGTTCTCAATTGCTGGCAACCCGCGATTCTCGGCCGCTCTATGGTTTGGAGCGGTTTTTTAGCAGCAAAACCATTGCCGTTCAGGGCAGCTTTATTCCCATGCTCATCCAACATGTTAAAGACCGGCATTATTTTAAAAATCTGCGCTGGGCCGCCGCGTTCCTATTGTTCATTCTCACTGGTTTACAAATGTTATTCATCACCCTGATGTTACATACCAGGCTGCACCGCATCGGTGTTTTGCGCATGCTGGGTATTTCCGATCGCGGTTTGGCGCTGTTGTACGGCTTGCAAGGTTGCTTATTGTGGCTGACTGCTTTTGGCGCCTGCCTGCTGGTTTTTGCCGTCTGGCGCCCATTTGGACTAGAACTCTCCTGGCAAACGCTCCATCTAACGGAGATTGCATTGAGTTGTGGCCTCACGGTTGTCAGCTTTTCGTTGCCCGCCATCTGTTTTACCCGGCTGTTAACACCTGGCGAAATGATGGCTTACCGCTAACCGGCCGGAAGTCTGAAAAAAGGGGCTGGAAAACCAACCCCAATCATTCCCGATGTGAACATCGGTTTTTCTAGCAAAACAAATACGCCAAAAGTTGCTGGCCCTCGCGGCCGTGATTAACAGGAAAAAACGGTCCGGTTCTCACCGCATTTCGTGCACCTCCCAAAGCACATCACGCGTGCAAGGCAAACCGGACCACCATCCACTCCGCCACCTTAGATCATGCTCATGGCTGGCACGGGGGGAACCGTGCCCGTACCACCACCGCCTTGGGGATTACAGTTGGTGCCAGAAGAGGTGCCGCCCGTTTGACCAGTGGCGGTTGCACAGCCGGGACCTACATCGTCATCATCATTGCTTTGATCCCCACCATCAACCGTACGGCTCACCTGGGGGCGGGCGGCATGGCGCCCAGGACCAATGTCATCGTCATCATTGCTTTGGTCACCGCCGTCAACCGTGCGGGCAAAAGCCTCAGCCAATCCGGATGGTTCATTGTCAATGAACCGAAGTTTAAGATTGTCAAACGTTCCCTGGATCTCCAGCTCCAGGATGAAATCACGCTCCTCAATGGCGAGTTTTTCGTTGTTAAATGACCCACTAATGCACACTTCCAAAAGCTTTATTTTTTCCATGATCATTCCCAACCATGTCGTGCCGGCTGACATTTTGAAATTCAAGCCGTTGTGCAACTGCTTGTACAATCTTTAGCGCTTTGAAGAGGCTGCAATGGACAATTACAACAACATTTTTTTGAAATAAAAATGCAAGCAATTGATAGACAATGGTTTACAAGCCATGTTTTTGAAACTGCCCCAAGCCTCTGGCAAAAGTCTGCCGAGTCAAACCTTCCACATCGCCCTCTTTTCCCGCCGCGGAAGGCTCGGAACAACACCAATAAAGGATGCGCGTTTAAAAACCTGCAACAAGAGCCTCCGGCTTGGCAGCATATGTTTGCAAGCAGTGTGGTTTAGACCTTCATACGCGCACTTAGAACCTGAAAAGGCCAATTCCCATCACCTGGCTGAAGCGGCAATCCCGGGAACCTCATGCCGAATCTGCGCCAATGCAGCGCCGATTCCTGTCAGCTAGTTTCTTGAAGGGAACCAGCTAGAGCTCATCGAGATTACCTTTGCCAAGTCTGAAAAAAGCATGGAGGCCTGCCCACACAAACATCCAGGACCACTCAATGGAACCACCCGTGAGGTTTGATCCCGCCAAACGGGTATTTTAACCCTTTTAATGGCAGCAATAAACCCGTTGATAAAGGACCAAAAGGAGGGCAAATAGGTCACAAACAGGTAACATTTGGTTCTCGTTGAGAAGGCATCTAAAATAAACTTTACCACACCCGAAAAGCTGCCCACAAAAAGAATATAAATTTTGCAATAATTGTTTTTTTCAATTTTCTTCTGCTATTATTAATATTCATCGAAAAGACAATTAGAGGCATCTTGTGTCAAAAACTGGTCATGTCACGGAGTTACTCCATCAATGGCAGAATGGTGATTCTTCCGCATTTTCCAAATTAGTGGATACTGTTTTTGCAAACCTGCACGAAATTGCGCACCGGCAACTGGGAAAAGAGTTTCGCGCGTCGCAGATGAAAACCACCGAGCTCCTCAACCATACCATTCTCAGCCTGATGGAAAATTCAGAAAAGGGCAAAAAAAACCATTGGGAAAACAGAGGCCATTTTTACAGTGCCATGGGCGAGGCCATGCGCCATTATTTGGTGGATTTGGCACGCAAACGCAAGACCGTAAAGCACGGGGGCCATTTATCCGCCATTCCCTACGAACACGATTTGCTGGGTGAATTTCACGATGCCGATAAAACACTGGCCATTCACCAGGCGTTGGAGCAGATCAAACAGGAAGATCCGGAGTTAGTGCACATGGTGGAACTGCGCTTTTTCTGTGGTTTTACCATCCCGGAGGCCGCAAAAATGATGGGCGTTTCAGAAACGCATATTAGCCGCAAGTGGTCATTTGCCCGCGCTTGGTTAAGCACATTGTTGGACGAGGCGAACCTGCCTTAATTTTCTCAAGCCGTGGCAGCAACAAGCGGCAAAAAAACTTCAATTGAATTTCATGAGTCCGCAGTTGCCGTTTTTGGCCGGAAGATCTTGGTTAATTTAAAAAAAAAGAAGTGTTGGGAGTAAGGCCAATTGTGAAACACCCGGGTAGACCCCCTCACAACTTACCATCCCATGATGCCATTTGATCGAGGGTCTTTTTCTATCCCGGCCATAGATTGAGCGGCACACCGGCAGGAAAACCCGCGATAGCCTGCAGGCGGGCGCCACTCTTCCGGACACCCACAAATGGTATTGGCGTGGCGCGGTAAAGGAGGTGCTTTGATGAAACTAACTCGCTTACAAGAACTCTTCATCCAGGCCAAAGAATGCGAGGCCACTGAGTTACCTGCTTTCCTTCGCAACATTCAGGAAAACGAACCCCAGTATTTTCAGACCTTGAAAAAGCTGTTGAGATACGATCAAACACCCAACCCGGTTCTAGAAGAGGTGGTGGATGGACCCAAAGCTATCTTGGAACTGGCCACAGAATATATGCAGGAGCAAACCCAGGTTAGGGCCGCACTTCTGCAATCCGGCACGCGGATAGGCAATTATTGCATTGAAGAATATATTGACTCCGGAGGTATGGGAGACGTTTATCTAGCCAGCCATCAGGAACACAAAGCATTCAAAGTGGCACTCAAGCTCATTAAAACCAAAGCAGGATCAACCGGCAACCAGGACAAAATTTCGCAATTTTTGCGCGAGGCCAGCGCAGTCAGCAGCTTTAATCACGATAATATTGCACGAATTCACGAGATTGGTAAAACACAGGAAGGTCAGCCATTCCTGGCGATGGAATACGTCATGAATACATTGGTGGACGCCCAAGGCGTTCCCCGGGTAGAACCTTCACTACCAATTGTGGCACACTGCAATCACTTCAAACTGGATTTGAAGGCAAGAATCAAACTCATTCAACAAGCATGTAAGGGCGTTTTCTACGCCCATCAAAAAGGCGTGCTCCACAGCGATATCAAACCGTCAAACCTCCTCATACGCAGAGACGGAGAAGAAGATAGGGTAAAAATTATTGATTTTGGCGTAGCCAGAACCCTGAATCTGCACAAGTTACCCGACAACAGACAGGCAGCACAGAAAGTTTATGGCACGGTTGAATACGCTGCGCCAGAGCTTGCTCAGCCGGATACCATCGCCGATATGCGCCAAGACGTGTATAGCCTTGGGGCGGTTCTTTTTGAGTTGATCGCCGGTTTTCCCACGGCGAATGCTCAAACACTTATTTTTGCCAATCGCCAAGCCCGCCGGGATTTCATCTTAAGCAAGTCTTATCCGCCTGCTAGCCAGTTTGTATTAAATGCCGGCCCTGCGATTGAAACCGTTGCTTTGGCCCGCAATACCACCCCTGCAACAATGGCAAAAAACCTGAAAGGCGACCTGGACGATATTCTGGCCAAGGCATTGGCCCAAGCCGTGGACGCACGCTATAAAAGCGTTGAACAGCTTTACGAAGATCTGGGTCACTTTTTGGCCCATATGCCCGTCAATGCGGCCAACCCGCAACAACCCTGGCTTTACCGTTTAAAAAAGTTCAGCAAACGCAACCGCGCGTTGGCACTCTCCAGCGGATTCGCACTGTTCCTCCTCAGTCTGGCTATCATTTTTTTTGTATACAGCTATTTCCAAATTAAACAGGCCAGAGACCAAGCAATTGAAGCACGCCTGGAAGCCATGACCAACCTGCAACGGCTGCAAAAGACCAATGCCTTTTATGCCAAAATTTTTTCCAGCACCCACATCTACCGGGACGGCGCTGAGGTTACTTTGATGACCGTATTGAACCGCAACCGGCAGGACTTGTCCCGGTTTGCCAACGGCGATTGGCATTTGGAAATTGCGGTCCGCAAAATTCTCGGCGAAACCTATCACGGCCTCGGTCAATATACCGATGCCAGTCAACAATTTGAGAAAGCCATGGCGCTCGGCAAAACCGTCTATGGCAAGGAGGCCAGAGAACAAGCAGAATTATTGCGGCTTGCTGGCGTGGTAAACGCCAATTTGCGGCACACCAATGAGGCCATGGCCCTTTTAAACCAGGCTCTCGCCATTCACGAAAAACATGGCGGCAAGGGAGATCCCCAGCGTTTGCGGGTTCTCACCCAAATCGCCAATGTTTTGCGCCGAAACGGCCAATTCCCCCAAGCACTTGAATTCGCCGAAGAAGCCTATACGGGTTTGCAAAATGGGCAAGCGCCCGCACGCTACGCCCACGCCGCCGCAACCGCTCTGGCCAATGTGTATCGCGCTTTGGGGAAATTGGCCAAGGCAGAAGCCATCTACCGCCAATTGTACGAAGCCCAAAAGGGCCAATATGGTGCCGACGATCCGCGCACGCTGCTGTCGGGACACAATCTCGCCGGTGTGTGGCGCAGGCAAGGCCAGCTATCGCAGGCAGCGGCCCTATTCCGCGAAGTGGTCGCTTGGCGCAGCGAAGTATTAGGCCCCCACCACCTGCTTACCCTTTCTTCCCGCGGGCTTCTTGCCAAAACCCTCGCAAGCCTGAAAAGCACCAGCGAGGCTGAACTGGTTTTCCGCCAAAACCTCGCCATTTACCGGCAAAAATTCGATCCAGGCAACCGCCGGGTCCTCAATGCGGGAGAAGCACTTGCCACGTTCCTAAGCTCAGCCAAGTCACGGAAACAGGGCCTTGCCCTCTATGAAGAACTGAACGGCACCTGCCGGAATACAGGCCAGGAGGACACCGTGATTTGCCGCCGAATCCAACAAAACCGCGGTCATTTCCTGATCGAAGCGCAACGGGCTGAGGAGGCAGTGCCCATTCTCACCCAGGTACTCGCGTTAAAATCCAAGCGTTTTCAGCCATATCATCAAACCGTGCTTTTGACCAAACATACCCTGGGCCAAGCCTGCCTGCAACTGGGCCAGCAGGAGCAAGCCTGCAGAATCTTTGAAGAAGTAGCCGCCCTGGCGAGCAAGCACCAGGCCGACGAAAAACCTCTGCTGCTCGAATACCTGAGCTCCTGGGCCGGTTGTCTGATCCGCAATTCGGAATGGGCCGAAGCCGAGCGCCTTTTAAAGCGTTGCATGGCATTGGCACAGCCAGACAATAAAAAGGCACCGGTTGCCGCATTGCTCATCAGGCTTTATGAGCGCTGGGGCTTCCCGCAAAAAGCAGATGCCTACCGCGGCCTCGCGCCACAAAACTAACCCCACCAACCATCGGGATAATTTTACCCAAAGTGGAGACCAAAAATGCACCGGCCGGTATTTCAGTATTCCGGCAAAGATTGCGGCAGTATGCTCACATGGCGAACATCTCCCCGTTCACCGGTAAGTGCCATCCGCAGGAGAATCACCGGCACGGACCCCAGAGATTGCTTGTGCAGTTCCGCAAGAATCTGGCTGGGTTGATGGGTAACCAGAAGCACCGTTTTACCCGCCAGCACCTGTCTGGCGAGCAGTGCGATTGCTGGTCCAACCAGAGCATCATCCAAAAAAGTAGTCGGTTCATCGGCAAAGATCACCGCGGGCTGCCCGGCCAGGGCACGGGCTAATACCACCCGCTGAGCTTGCCCGCCGGAAAGCCGGGCCGGACTCTGGTGCAAAAAGCTGCGGTCGCCAGCTGTACCCTCACTGGCAAAACCCGCTTGTTTCAGGAGTTCTGGAACGCTGTGATCATCGCCTGAGGCCACGGTTCCCCCTGCCAACCCGATGGTTTCACCCACCGCATACACCGCGGGCAGATGCAAGTGCTGCGATAAAAACCCAA
The DNA here is from genome assembly GCA_011762755.2 of Epimenia babai. Classification (NCBI taxonomy): domain Eukaryota; kingdom Metazoa; phylum Mollusca; class Solenogastres; order Cavibelonia; family Epimeniidae; genus Epimenia; species Epimenia babai. The sequence continues at coordinate 15,885 of WURV02004474.1, forward strand.
ACTTGCGCCGGATGGGTGCGGTACCGCCTCCGAGCCAGCCAACAAGCGATTGTTCCCGCCGGTAAGCGGCAAAATAATCGGTTTCAACGTCATCGCAAAAGCAAAGTTGGGCACCTGCCACAGCCTCTGCCCGCTCCAAGATTCCCAACAAGTGCAGGAACGTGGTTTTGCCCGTGCCCGATGGCCCGGTAATCAAGGTGAGCGATCCGCGCGCAATGGCGTTTGTGCCGTGAAACGCCAAGGCTTTGCCGGTGCGGAACCGCTTTTGCAATTTGCGGAAACAAAACACGTGGGTCATAAGTGGCCTCGGTTTCAATACAGATCTCATCAACTGGTATTGAGGCCAGTTGCTTTTTCTTGTATTGCGCAAAACCTGAAGTTGTCCTGTCCTGAAAATTCAGCCGCCCGTCCAGAGCAAGCCCTAACGGCTCCCGCAGAACCATAACCGGTTTGCCAACTTTTTGCGGCAGAGCCACCCACCCTTCCCAAGTGCTGTGGCCACGGCTTGAAAGGGCACCTCTGCACCGGCTCCAAAAAAGCTGGGCAGACAGAAAAATTGAATAGGTTTTGGGAAAAAACTCGCAAGGAAGAAATGAACCGCCTTTCACAGCAAAAAACCCGATCGGGCTGAGGAGTTTCCATGAAGTTCAAACAATCCTTTCTAGCAATTTTTGTACTTTTCACAGTAAATTTCAAATTAGATGCTAATACGTTTTTAAGTTTCCCTGGCGCCAGGGCACGGGCAATGGGCGGCGCCTTCACCGCTGTGGCCAACGATGCCTCGGCCGTATGGTACAACCCGGCAGGCATTGCTTCCAAAGGTTCCGATATCATCCTAGAAGGCGGTCAGGCGGCCGGCGTTGATGTGGATTTAGACGCATACTTAAATGGTTTGCGCTTCAATAGCAATGGCGAGCTCGAAGCAGATCCGCTCAACCGTTTTAACTACGAAGCCAACCGGGTCACCTGGTTTGTGGGCGGCAAATGGAACAAAGGCGGCAAAAGCAATTGGTCGCTGGGCGCATTTATGTACCAGCCCTATACCTTTGACTGGTTTTACACCCCAGACCTCAACCGCACCCAATCCAATTCGCTCTTTGGCCGCCTGGAACAGGAACTGCGGATTTATGGCCTGGCGCCGGCCATTTCATTTAATGGCGGCCGGATTAAGTTAGGAGCCACCTTGGAATTGGTGCGGGTCAATTACAAAAATTCGGAATTGGTGCTGCAACGGCCAATTGGCAACCGGTTTCAATTTTCCCGGGTCAATGTAAGCGATGACGAGAATGCCTCGGGTTTTTCGGGTTCTGCTGGCATTCTGCTGGATTTGCTGTCCGCGGAAATGGGGAAACGGGGCATTTGGCTAAAGGGTGGTTTTACCTATCGGGCTAAATCGAAAACCGACCTCGATGACGAGGTGGAAAACACGGTTCAAGCGCCCTTTTTGCCAGAGTTACTCTTTGAGAAACCCAATAGCTGGGATGCCGGACTCGCCTTTACAAAATCTTTTGCCCACAAGGGATCATCTTCAAGCAGCCGCGGCTCGGCTCTCACGATCGCGGTTCAGCAAGGCACCTCGGATTTTGGCTCGGCCAATGACCGCCTAGACCTGGAATACGACATGACCAATGCCGGACTGGAGTACATGATCATTTTCTCAAGCGCCAATGCGCTGGCGTTGCGGGCGGGCACCTACCGCTCTGATGCAGATTTGGAAACCTGGCCCGATATTTCGGCCTTGACCGGTGGCATCGAATTTAAAGTGGGCAAAAAGTGGAGCCTCAGCGCCGCCCACGAAATCCGCACCCTTAAAGCCACCGCGGTTTTGGAGGAACGGGATGTCAATTTAACAGTTGCGGCAATTAACTACAGTTTTTGAAGGTCAGGCCATGAGAATGAAGCACATGGTACTGTGGCTCTTGCTGCCCAGCCTGGCTTGGGCACAATCGCCACAAGGGGCTAAGGCCAAACGAGCCCTGGAAAAGTTCAATAAGGGCCGGGTGGCCTTCGAAAAGGCGGCCCGGACGGGCAGAACCAGTGATTTCCAAAAGGCCGAACGCTTTTTTCAAGAAGCATTACGGCTGGTTCCCAAAGATCACAACCGGTTGCAATACGAAGATCAGGGCGAGGTATCCCAAGAGGAAGGCCGGTGGCGGGACAACAAGCCCGTAATCCTGACAAAACACGCGGCCTATTTACCCAACCAGTATTTGGGGAAAATCCGCACTCATTTACCTCCCAAGCCATTGGTTATTGCCAGCTTACGGCGGCAAGCCAACGGCTACGGCCTCTCCCTGAGATTGCGCAATGAAGGCCTTTCACCCCTCACTGATTTCCACGTAAAGGTCACCGGGGCATCCACGCCGGCGCCGGCCCAAAATCAGCGCTTGATTCGGCCCGGAGAAGAAAAACGGTTTTATTGGAAACTGGCCCCGATCCCGCGCCGTGGCACCTTGCGAATCAGTTTCAGCGAAAGATTCGGCATGGTGCCGCCCCCATTAACCCTCAACACCGCCCCGTGAGGTGATTTATGCAAAAAAGCCTTTTTATGGTTTTAGCCTTAAGCCTGCCGTTAGTGCCTTCGTCTGCGCTGGCCTCATCCGCCGGCTTCACGGCCAAATACCACATCAGTGTCAATGGCAGCCACCTGGGATTGCTCATGTTGCACGCAACAGAAAACGCCTACGAAGCTAGGTATTACGGCCCGGCACTTACCCATCAAAAACTGCCTTTTTTCAGCAAGTTGAAGCGGGCGCAGCTCAGTACAGGCCTGGTCCTGAACACCCTGTCGTTTGAAAACCGCAGCTACCAGTTTTACCACACCGGGGATGGCAACGGACCTCTGCCACCACTCGTTGCCCAAAGACTCAAAGGCAATAAGCGCAACCGGTCGGTGATTGTGGATGAAGAGGGGTTGCCCAAATACATTTTCGACCAAATGCCCAGCGGAAGCCTCGAGCATTTATTGCTGCAAATCACGAGCGGCAAGCTGCAGCCACGAGAACCGTTCATGCTCTTTGAAGGGGGCAGCATCATCCGCGTCTATCTCATATCCGAGGGGGAAACCAATCTTACCTTCAGGGGCCGCCCATGCCGGGCAGAGTCGCTGGCCTGCATCCGAACCGATACCGCGGGCGGCAAGGACACACCACTCTTCCAGATCTGGCTTTCTCAGAACCGGGTTCCCATCACCGTGCGTTCCTACGCCTCGAATTGGTCGCTGGAATTGAATGGGTACGGCAATGGCAGCGCCAATAGCCGCGTTCAGGTAGCGGTAAACCCCTACTTGGCCAAGAACGGCGAATCACAATGGCGCAACATATTGCGGGAAATCGACCCAACGGCCTCCAACGCAGCGACACAGTTAACCGCGGCAACATTCCAGGTTGGCGAGCCCGCCCTCCAGGCCGATGGTGACTATGGCTTGCCCGTCAGTTTGACGACTCAAGCCATAAAGCCCAACCCCAAAACACTGGCAAAAATCCATATTCGGCAAACGTTAGCCAAAACGTATTCCCGATTCTGTCAAAAAGCCATTCGCGAAGCACACTTCGTTGCACAAGATGGCGATGTTTATTTTGGTGCCACCCTGCAAGACATTACCAACCAGCTGGCAAAAGCCGATTCTTCCAGTGCACTATTTAGCGATGAGCCGCAAATCAGGTATGAAGGCCATTTCAAAATCACATCCAGAATTTGGGTGATCAAAGACCATGCCTTTTTAGCGGCGGTAAAAAAATCCCATCCCAAATGTGACCCCGTGTTTCAACCGGTTAAAAAGGGCGAATGGGGCGACTATGAGCTTAAATGTGGCCGCAAAAAACTGGACCTGAAAAAAGCCGTTGCCACCTATCTTCAAAGCCAATCCAACGGGAAGGAAACCGGAACCTGGACCATTGACAAAATCAAGATCCAGCCAACGGTTTACAACCAGGAAGAGCTCCAGGTTCAGATTTCAGTACAGCACCAAGAGCCGGTCGCGGCAAACTCGCTCCGCAAAACAGCCGCCTTCTTGTTGGCCAACCGTCTCTGCGGCGAACCCAATATAGCTGCCAAGCTGGCCAAAAAACTGATGGGCCGGCTCACACCCTTTAACGGGGGCTACGCACTAAAAATGGAAAAGGGAGACCTCAACGGGGAGGCTCGTGCCTTTTATGAAAAACGCACTGCCAACAAGATTGCCGCACTGCTAAAACCCATCGCCAACTTTCAACTCCAGAATATCGATCTGCTTTATACGAAAAGCACGTTTCAGGTAAAGGCCGTGGGCAGTTTAACCATCAACCGCGCGGCAGCAGATGCCGCCATTGCTGCCCAAATTCGCGCTGCTTACCCCGACTTGGTGTTGATGGGCGCCAGCACCCGCTTTGAAAAGCAGCCGGGCCATTGGTCTTTCCAGTACTTAGAAGGAATCGAAAATGTGGCAACTGAATGCGATAACACAAATTAGGGATCATCCAGAAACGAACCGCTTAATAACCGGTTGTTTCCGATTCAAAAATGGCGCCTTTGTTTCAAAACCAGGGAATTTAGGCCGGGCCGCACAGATCTTTGCGCAGCGGCGTGCACCTTGTGAACGCCACAACCGCCTAGGGTGTGGATTGACGCTGGGTTTGGACAAAATAGCCGTTACTGGGCGGAAACTCATTAAGCTTGGCATCCTCTGCGCTGTATTTTGGTTCGGCGGGCCCGCCTTTGGCCAAGGACGCTATGTGGCAGTTGGCGCCATGGAATGGAGCGAGGTGAACCACCCGGCCTGGGAAGGCGAATGGCGGCTCAAATACCGCGGATTGGTAGAGGCCTCTTTTAAACTGATGCGCTCCTCATACCGCCAGGTAGAGCGCAAAATGGCGCTTGAAAACTTGAACTTCAAAGAGATTTTCACCCACGGAAAAGTGCTCACGTCTTCGCGCTTCAACCGCAATGCCGTGGCCCATTTTCATCAAAATGCCGATGATTTTGGGTCGCTGTTTCTGGAATCGGTGGCCTGTCACAACCAAGCGGTGGTGTTGTTGTTTGCCGAAGCACCCGATCCAAGCCAAATCGCCACATTTATCAGCAGCCAGCCCGGCAAGCAAACCCTGCTTTTGGCCATTAACTGCTACTACCCCGCCAGCAATGTCATCGGGTTTGAATACGTAAAAATCACGCATGCCATGCTCGAAGATCCGTCACGCTTGCGCCAGGACCTGGAAAAAGCCATTTTGGCGGCCATGGAGCAAAGTATCACCAATTCTGCCGGTGCCTCCATGATGCGCAATTGCGCGCAAATCGATGCCGAGCTAGACAGGCTTACCAAACCGGACCAGCCACCCTCCATCCGAAATCCGCAAACCAGGGTGCAACCACCCAATAAAATCGAATTCAACACCAAAGTCAGCGCTACAGGTTGGTGACTCATGATCAGTTTGACGGCTCTCGCATCATTCGTATGTGTTCTCAGCGGACTTAGCAACACGCAACAAGTCATCATTGTGCCACCAAACGCGGTCTACCCATGCAAGGGAAACCCGGCACTACCCGCCGAGGCAATTGCCAATCAATTGCGGGTTAGCGCCTTTCACGCGGCTGGAGAAAGCCTGTTGCTCTTTAACAGCCAACATGGCAAGGCCAGGGGCATGCTTCTGGAAGCCTACCAAACCGTATATCCCGCCTGCCCTTTCAACCAAAAAATTGCCGCATTCTACCGCCAGCTCCCCAATCTAAGCGCACAAGACACCACGGCAGACGGGGAATGGGCTTTCTTAAAGCACCTTCTGAAAAAGAACCGGGCCGCCATGGTGATTTGGTTTGAACCGCAAAACAGCGGGCCCAAAAAGGCTGATGATGACTTTCTTTGGCATTTAAAAATCCACTGTTATAACGGCAAAACACCGATTCCGCCGTTGGATGTAAAGCTGCGCTACACAGCAATGTTGCGGGCCATGCAACCTGGAGCGGCTGCGCGGCTGAAAAGGCAATTGGCAACACTGCTTGCCAGCCATTTGGGCAGATAACTCCATCCCGCTTTTAAAATCGGCTTCCCGCGGCAACATCCACTGAAAAAGGCCGCCCGCCACCGCCATTACCGGCTGATTGATGCGATGGAGCCACAAAATCGCGGTGGTGGATTAACGCAACGATCCTACCCACTTTTAAAAGAGACATTCATGTTTTTGCACGTGTTTAGCAAATTGATCGCCAAACAAATCGGCTGCAGCTTGCGCCAATGGTCGGTGTTCACCCTGCTCTGCCTCTTCGCCGCCATGAGTTGGCTTTTCTTTAGCTTTTGCTTTGGCTATCGCGAGCTTTTTGTGAATCAACTGCGCGATATTTTCCCGCCGGTTTTTATTGAAACCCGAGGAGCGGCCAATGGCCTGTCTCAACTAGGATGGCAACTACACGAAGAAGTCTTCGAAGTATCTCAAACCCTGCGGTTCAAGCTCGAAGAAAACGGTTGCCTGTTCACGATCGGCGATGTGGGAATTCGCGGCATTCATCCTGAAGCGGGCTCCGCCAGTTGGCACGGCCAGTGGGCGCGGCCAACCCGTGGCATTAGGGTCAACCAGGCTTTTTCCGATTTGCTGGGCCACCGGCCAGAGCGGCTTTTTTTTGAAGTAAAAGAAGGTTTTTGGCAAAGCATGCCGATTGCCTTTTTTTCATCTGCCTCAACCAAGCCCTGGCTGGTAATGCCGGTTGAAAACGCCCGTCAACTGGGTTTTTTACCCAATATCGCCACCATCTACAGCGGTGATCATCCGGAAACGATCCGCACTTCCTATGCGCGCCAAAATGTGGATGTTCACTTTTGGAAGGAACGGGTGCCATTTGTGAGCAGAATCCGCTATCACCTCAGTTGGCAACTCTTCAGCGTGGTGGTGCTGGGCATGGCTGTTTTGTGCTGGACCCTTATTGGCTGTGTGCTGCGCGATTTAATGCTGGAATTCCGCGGGTTTATCCATCTCGCCAAGCTCTATGGCACGCCACCCTTGAAATTAAGCGCGGGATTTCAGGGGCTGACTCTGGCTTATGGCGCGGTCGCACTCTTAACCACGGCACTATTAATCAGGCTGGTTTCCGCCACTTTGACAGCCGCCAGCCCCAAGCTCGGTCACATCCTGGCGGCTGCAAGCATGCCCGCCTGGCAATATGGCGGTATTTTGTGCTTGAGTACCGCCCTTCTCATACCCCTTTATGTGCAGCACACCCGGTTTCCACTGAGTGAGGATTGACATGTGGCGTGCTTGGCTTTTATTCAAATTGGCAGTCTGCCAACGGGTCAACCTCGTGAATGGCATTCTGTGTTTCAGTATTTTGCCGGTCCTATTGGCGGTCCTGCTCAATCTGGCACATTTGCATGAAACCACCACCCGCATCAAAACAGGATTCGTGCCTGATCTTTGGATTGTTTTGCAACAGGAGCAAAAGTCACCCGCACGGCTTGCCGCGGTATTGCAGGGGAAAGCCCGCCATCTGGTCCTGGGCGGGTACCGCCAATTCAATGGGGCCGCTTTCAAATTGGATTCGGGCCAAACACCTGCCAATCTGATTGCGGTTCTCGGTCTGGACTTCCAGGGTTCGCGCCAAGTCTTGTTGCATCAAGACGGTGAACTGTTACAGGCCCGGGTTTGCAACTATGCCGGCGGCAAAATTTTGGATGTGGAGAGCACAGCGGATTTGAAAGCCGGGGACTGCGACATTGCCACTGAATGGGGTCATATCAAGACCCGGGCCTTCCCCAAGCAAGGCCAGACCCGCTTATACGTGAAAGATGAATTAGACAATCTCACCATTTTCCAGGAGTTTATCAAAAACTTCATCGCACGCTTCATACCGCGTCATCAGGCCGGTATTCAATGGGACAGCTTTGCTGAAGAGGGCGAAAGCGAGGCCACAAGCACCTTTGAGAAGCACCACCGGCGCTTTGTGGATGCCTATAGTGGTTTGCTTTTTGCCGCAGATTCTAACCGCAGCAATGCGCTTGCTTCCACAGCGCTTTTCTCTTCAATTTCCAAATATCAAGTAGCTTGCGACACCCAGCTCCAGTTGGGCAGCCACCACATTCCGCTGCGGATGCTCGATGCATTTGAATATGCGCCCCGGGCTGTCCTGCCACCCCATGCCGTCCTGCTGGGGTTTGACAGCTTTCAAAAACAATTTGGCGGCAACTACAACACGGCCCTGCTGTATGGCGCAAAGGGCATTTCGCCATTGGAACTGGAATGCCAATTGGCCACGGCGGGCATGAGTGCCAAAATCTATCAAAAATCGCAATTACTGCCCAGTCTGCACCGCCAGACCAAACTCATTACCACTGGCATTGCGTTTTTGGGCGGCCTGCTCTGGCTCACCGTTTTGTGCAACCTGCTCACCCGCATGGGCCAATTTTACGCCTCACCCGCCCAAGGAACCGCTTTGCTCGCCGCCTATGGCCTGCATGGCAACCGGTTCTCCGCGGTCATGGTTGTTGCCATGGCAGCAGGCTTGGGGTTGTACGCCCTGTTCCCGCCCTTCGCAGTCCACACCGTGAATGATTTCCTTCACCACTACGGATTCCCAAGCTTCAGGCCCAGTGCTCACACCATTTGGCTGGCCGCGGCTGCCACTGCGGGCCTCATGATTTGTATCTATGGGTTGGAGTGGATTTATCGCTGGAACATGAGGCGGCTGAAGCGCGCACCACAACAGTTTTCCCGTCAAATTGGTACGCCTGAGAACGATTCAGCGCCTGTCAAGCCTTCGCAAAAAACCAACCGCCAAAAAGGGAGCCATCCATGACCGTTGAGGCACAGCATTTGGAGATTGCCTATCGTGGAGAGACCTTTCTTCGCAATATCAATTTAAAAATAGGTTCCGGAAAAATCGTACTCCTCTGCGGTTCATCCGGCTACGGCAAAACATCACTTTGGGAAATCATGGCGGGCATCCGCCCGGTACCGGCTGCTGGACGCGTATATTGGAATGGTAAGGCCATCACGCCCTCGCGCAGAACCAACCGCCTGCGTTCCCGTTGGATTGGCCTCATCTTTTCCCAATTCCGCTTTCTCACAAGCTTGAGCATTGCCGAAAACATCACCTTGCCCGCGGCCCTAGGCGGCATCCCCAAAAAGACCGCGGCCAAACGTCTAGATCTGCTTTGCCAATGTTTTTGCTTTGGCGAAGAAACAGGTTTGGGAAAACTGGATTTAGGGTATCTGCTGGGACGCCGCCCGGGCCGGAAACCCCGGTTGGGTGAACTATCCAACGGTCAAAAAGAAATTGCCGGGATCGCCCGTGGTCTCATTCTCGACACCCCTTTTGTGTTCGCAGACGAAATGCTGCGTTCCTTTGACTGGAGTACCGCCAAAACCATCTGGAACCGCTTGTTATTGCCGGAACTCGGCCTAGGCGGACAAAAGTCGCTTTTCTTAATCACCCACCGCGAGGCCCTTAAGAGCGATCCCAGCGTTCACAAGTGTTTTGCCATTGACTATCTCAGAAAAACCATTGTGCAGGAGGCTTGAAATGGCACTCTATTTGGCTTGGATCGGCATCTTTTTAGCCCCGGTTGCCCCACCGGCCCCACCAAAACCGGTCTTAAAACTGGGATTGCTGGTTGCACCGGAAAATAAAAGGTTGGCCGATTCCTTTTTAGAACCACTCCGTCAGGCAATGCAGGAAAACACCCGCGCCTACTTTCATATGCAACTCGAGATTCAAATCGTGGGCGATGGCACTGGCCCCCAATTGCGGCAACTCGACCAAAGGGGCGCCATGGCAGCACGTCAACTCATCGGCGAAGCCCATTTGGATTACCTGGCGTATGCCACCCGCAGTGGTGCGCATATTGTCCTGGAGCTGTGGAACCGCGAGGGCCATCCCTACAATATTTACCTTCCCGGCAAACCGCATATCGAGGCCAAGCTTCCGCAAATTGCCTGCGCGAGCTTTCTAAGCATGATGGAACGGCTTGATGCCCGCTTTGCCGCCAGCCAGCGCTTTTAGGGAGGTCTCCATGACATGGCGCCACATGACCATTTTCTTTCTGCTCGCCGCCCTCATTTATTGTCAACCCGCTAAAAAACCCGCGGTTACCTCCGGCAAAACCACGGTAAAAAAGGGCAATTATTACGAAGTTTTGGATTTAAAAAACTTCGAAAGCCAAGCCACCCAAACCGCGCAATTGGAACGGGGTACGGTGGCCAGTGCCATTTCATTATTAGAGGCACCCCAACGGATTCAATGTAATTTGCCCTGGGCGGCAGCACGGGTGCTTTATGTGACCGTGCGCGATGAGGCCGGTTTTCAGATTGAGCGGCATCTCATTCAGGGGCGGGAGTTTTTCTTTGATCAGCGTAACGCACAACTGAAGCTCCAGTTTCTGCTGCCAGCCATCTATTTTGTAAACAACCAAATCACCTTCCGGGTTGATGCCTACGGCCTGGATGGGCAAAACCGGCCGATGGTTCTCGATGACCTCCACATCAGCTTTCACTGGCAGCCAACCAAGACTGGGCCGGCCCAAACGGGTCTGAGTTACCTGGATCTAAGATTGGCAAAGGCGCATCAAGTGCCGGCAGCAGTCCGCCAGCTGTGGCGCAGGGAATTGACCCAAAGCAATCAAGAGCGCTGGCACCCGGCAATCCGCGCAAGGGTTAAAAAACTGGTCCGCTAGTATAGGTTTTCGCCCGGAATGCTTGCCATTTCCAATAAGTTAAGAGGAGACGGTCATGCCTGCCTTCCTGATCCTTTTTCTGGTGGGGATCCAAGAACTGTTTTTGGAACCAGGAGCGGGTGCGGCGCGGGAGGAATTCGCCGTAAACCAGCGGGCGTATTGCGATGGTTTGGATTTAAATCTGGGTCATTATGGGCAAAATGGCGGCCAAGATGACCTATTTCCCCAGCCAGCAACTCGCGAAATCGCGATATTGCGGGCAAAAGCCTTAAAGCAACTCTGCGAAAAAAACCAATATCAACAGGCACTGCAAACCCTCGATCAAGCAAAAATTCGTTGCCGCGAAGGAAACCACACGGCAAGCTTGGGCGATTTGTTGATCCTGGAAGCCAACCTGCTGCTTCTCAGAGGGTATGGGGAAAACGCGTTGCGGCTTTTTCGCCGTGCCCGCAAAACGTTTGCGAGTATTAACCACCAATTTGGCCAGGCTTTCTGCTGGGAATCCGAGGGAAACTTACTGCGTTTCTCCATGTTTTCCAACCTAAACAAGACTGTAGAAGCCTTTCGCCAAGCACAGCACTTTTATGGCCAGCTGGGAATGCGCAATCTCTATGCCCAGGCCATGCTCAAAGAAGGAGAAGCACGCTACACCCAAGCAAAGTTTGGCCAGGCGCTTGCTATCTTCAGCAAGCTACGCGAAAAACATCAAAGTCACCTAACACCGGAAGATTTTGCAGAGGCGGTAAAACTAGAAGGTCTCACCCTTTTATCGTTGCAAGATATAGATAGTGCCGTGCACACCAAGGAAAAGCTCAAACACCTGGCCGTGCAAGCAGGCCCGCGTTCACCAATACATAATAAAGTCTATCAACTGGAATCCCGGATCGGCCTCTATTTGGGCGATTCAAACGTTGATTCACTGTGGCAGATACGATTCAACCATGGGCTGGATCCGGCCTTGGCGGAAACAGAACAACTCTTCAAGCTCAGGAAAATGGTTCAGGGCTGGCCACCTAATTTTGGTCAAGCCACCAGCTCCCCCGTACCACAGCCTCAGCCATTTATGCAGTATTGGGAGCCTTTATATCAAAAGGCATTGAACCTCCAGGCTCCCGCACTGCTTGCGCCACTAACCCTCCTTTTGGGTCAGTTTCAAGCCAGTCAAAGTCAGCCTGGTCCCGCTTTAGCGGCGTTCAGGAAAGCGCGGGTGCTGGCTCAAAAAGCGCAGGCACCGTTGGTTGAAGGTGCATGCTGGGTCCAAGAAGCACGGCTATTTTATGCTCAGGATAAATGGGGCGAAGCCCTAAATGCCATAGAGCAAGCCGTGCCTCTGACTTTAAAGTCTGGCGACTTTCTCAACACGATAAACCTCTACAACGGAAAACTGATCATCAACCAGATTCTGAATAATAATGATCAAGCTTTGAAAGCCGCGCATAAAATCATTGCGCTTAATCAACAACACCGCCAAAAAATCTCGGCAGAACACCTCCGTTTGACAAGCGACAGCCATTCTGCCTACAGCTATCATTTTCTGCTCCATCACTATCTGGACCAAAAAAAATGGTACAAGTCGCTACACTTATTTGAGCAACTATCCGCAAGATCAATGCGTGATTTTCTTTTTGCCGATAGGCAACACCCTCCCATTCACTTCACGGAAACATCTAACTGGCGAAGGTGGGAGAATCATTTGGCCCAAATTGAGACTGACCTCAACAGCAGCACCGATTTTGCCAGGCGGGCGGAGTTGAAACGCCTCCAGTTACTGGCAGGCCAAAGCCAAATGCAAGTACTTGCCACCCTTTTAGCCATTCAAGGCAAAGGCCGCACCCCAAATTCACCCCTAAAACCAGAACAATTGCGCCAGTTGGCAGCCGGTGGCCAGGCTTTTTTGATCTATTACTACAATGACTACGATTTGGCGGCGGGTTTTTTATTGACACCCCAAGATCCCGATGGCCAGTTTCATACCTTGTCTTTGCCGCACAAGGCATTTACGGCGGATCTGAGGAACCTCAACCGGCTGATTGCCAATCCGGCTTTGCAATCGGGCAAGCGCGCCGAACGAGACCGGTTGAGGGCCAAATTCTGGCAAAAACTATTGGCGCCATTTGCCGCCAATTTGCCCAGCCAAGGCAGCTTGACCATTTTTCCCTCCGGCAGATTGCAGGAAATGCCCTTTGAAATTTTGCAGAATGCCCGGGGAACGGCACTTTTCGAACGCCTTGACGTGGCAGTAGTGCCATCGGCCTCAGTATTGGCGGTATTGCGCCAGCGCCAGCACCAGCAACGGAAAAAAAAGGACACGTATCATCATTTGACCATCATGGCTTCGGAGGAAGATCTGGCCGTGCAAACAGATCAGCTTGTGCAAAACCTCTTGGGTACCAGCAAACCATTCCATCTCAAGGCCACCCATCCCAACTACCTCAAACACGCGCCCTTGAGCCATAATTTTATGTTCATTGGGCCTGCGCGGCACAAACAAGGAAGCCGCGCGGGCACCTATCTCAAAATGCTGCCCACGCTAGGTCACGACAGCCGCTTGAGCGCTTTTGAAATCGCTAATATTCCGTTGCAAAGCGACCTGGTGATTTTGGTGGCTTGCGAAACATCCTATGGCCGTCCAAATCAAAATAATGAACGGTTAGACCTAACCCGCGCCTTTCTGATTGCTGGCGCCAATGCGGTTTTGGCCACGCGATGGCGCATTCCCAACCACCAGGCGACATTCGCCTTTGTGCGCGACTTTTGTGGTGCGTACTGGCACGCGGATGGCACCCGCACCGGCATGCGCAAAGATCAAGCTTTAACTCACGCCCGCAAACGCTCCCGGGGCCGGGGCCACCCCATGCAAGTTTGGGCAGCCTGGGTCTTGGTAGGGGTTCCCGATTGAGGATTGCGGAGGTTGGTTAGTGATTGCGTGGCAACCTGTATTTCAAGCCAAATATAGGAGCCGCAGGGACCGCGCGCAAACCAGGCCATGATGTTCCTTCAATGGCTAATTAACCGATCGCGAGCGGCCAGCGAGGGTGGGATCTGATTCATCATTGGCAAGGATCGGCTTAGATCCAGCTTTTGTAAACCCCAATCAAAGGGTTGAACGTTAGGGCAGGCACGGTCATGCGGTCAGAACTGGTGGCTGGGCGAAGCATGACACAATATTTAGCCGGGCAAGATGCTCAGATGCCATTTGGCAACGCTAACCGCGGCTTGGTGTCACTCCAAAAACTCACCACGGGACGCACGGTCCACATTTTCACCCAACCCGGTTCCGGAGTTTCGCGCGGATGGCGCCGATTGCCGGTACACCGATCCCTTTTTATCGGCGCATGCCGTGCGATACCTGGGATACAGCATGACACGAACATGTAGCTTGGGGCCAGGCTCGAGCTTACCGTCACCACACAACTGGCGTCACCTTTCGCGAGTAGCGCCTCTTATTTGGCGGATTCTACTTCACTCATGGGCAACCCTATTCGCGTCACCGTTTCAGCCTTCATTTCCATGACGCGCAGCCCGGGCCTGGCGACCCGGGCCACATTTTCACCTCACCCAAATCCGAAACGGCGCACGGCATGCGCCGATTTACGGTGCACCGATCCCTTTCTTTCGGCGCATGCCGTGCGAGGCATTGGTTTCAGGTTGACACGAAAATGTAGCTTGGGTCGCCAGGCCCGAGCTTACCGTCACCACACTACTGGCGTCACCTTTCGCGAGTAGCGCCTCTCGCTTAGGGGATTCTGCGTCCTTCATGGGCAACGCTATTCGCGTCATCGTTTCAGCCTTCACCATTATGACGCTTTGCCCGGGCTACCTCTTTGAGCCTCTCCCAAACCCGGCAAATAAACGGATAGATCTGAGGCCATGTTGGAAAGCGATGGATAGCGATCTGCCGGGTTCAGGGCAATCGCCCGCCGCACGATATGCAATAAGGCCGGATCACAACCCTCGCCGGGTGGTAACGCAGTAGTGTTATCCAAATTTTCCCTGCAAATTAATACCAGAAGAAGCACGCCCAATGCATAAATATCACTGCGGCAATCTTCCTGGTTCAGCAGTTTTTCGGGTGCTGCATAGGGCCATGTTCCCCCAACTCTGCCAGGGCGGGCCTGTTTAAGATCCACGGCAGCACCAAAATCCATGATCACCGGTACCGCGATCCCGTTCTGCTGCGTTACCAGAATATTTCCAGGCTTTAGGTCACCGTGAACCATATCCATTGCATGAATGGCCGCAACCGCCGGCATCAGCTTAAGAAGTAGAGATATTCTTTGGACCAGCGCGAACTGGGTTTGATCACAAAAACGGGTCAAAGATGGGCCGTGAAGCAGGGGCATCACCAGAAACGGCAAGCCATCTTCCGAAATGCCCGCCCCCAGAACCCTCGTTATTTGGGGATGATGCATGCAGCCCATCAAGGAAACTTCCCGGAAGAATTCCTGCCGGTGAATGCTGCTGACATGATCTCTGCGCCACAGCTTCACAGCAACCTCGCGCTTTAAGCCGTGGTGCCAAGCTGCCAAGACATGGGATGTACTGCCCGAAGCCAACCAAGAACGGGGTTCAAGCTCCCCTTTTTTGTCTAGCAGACTGGGAAGCGGTCTGAAACCGCGGCCGCTGTTGGCATGGTTCGATCCGGCACGGTTGGCAACCGTCGCGCAACGGTTGCCAATCTCCGGCCAAGTGCGCCGGATGGTGGAAAAATCGCCTCGTTCAAGGCAATCCAGCCAACGGTCATGGCGCAACTTGATCTCAAGCAAAGAAAGCAATTGATCAAGCCTTGGAAACCGCGCGGTTTTGAGAACAGACAAGAGCCGATTCCGCTCGGACGGCAGACAGGCCGATAATAGCTGCAAAAGCTGCCAAACGGGATTAACGCAGGGCATTTTTCATCTCCAGGCATCATAATTTTAGTGAACATTTATTTTTAAGGTTACTTAAAGTGCTCACTTCTAACCGCGCTAATAAATATCAAGCAGAACATGGAATTACTTTCAGAAAATTGCAGCCCAAGGCGAAGAAACACCATTCAAGCAAAGCTATTTTTAAGCTATGACGGGTCAATCTCCTAAACATCGTCAGTATTTATCATCTACCGCTTTATCAAACTACTAGCATTTTGAACCTTAATTGTAGTGCTCAGTTTTAATAAAACCTTTAATGTCTAAAAATGCAATTTTTCATTATTCACAAATCATTTATTTTTGAGAATTATAAAACATCTTTTTTAAAAACATGCCTTAATTCCTTAACCTTTCTTCCAATTGTCTTTTCACTTAGCTCCAACAATTCTGCTATTTCTTTTTGGCTTAATCCTAGCAAGATAAAAGATGCAATATTGTACATTTGTGGATTTGTGCCTTTCAGCGTGCTAAGCGTGTCGCGAATTGACAGGCTAGAGCATGGATTACTTTTAACTTGCCTCTCAACCTTTTCATCTAATACCACTTGCTTTTGCCGCCCCCCTCGTTTACTGGCATTCCGCCACCTGCTTTTAGATACCAAAGAGTGCTTCATCACGCTATTGCTGAACTTAAAGAAATGGTTTCGATTAGACCACGTCTTAGAAGGTGCTTTGGTTAAAGCCAAATATGTATCATTCACCAAATCGTCCACCTCTAAACCATAGCCTTTTTCGTTGTTAAGGTGATTAGAAGCAATTTTTCTTAGCTCATTGACAATAAAAGGAGCCCACTTATTAATAGAATCATCATCACAATGTTCCCAATTGTTTAAAAGTTCGGTTAATCCACTCATACTACAATCCGCATTCATGCTTATGTCCTTAACCCAAGCGCCTTTAAATCATTTTTTATATGCTGATATAACAAGTAAACTTTTACCTGTCGCAGTCTGAAAAATTTCAACATAAGGCATTGCTTGGCTGATATTTGAATGTTTGAACTTAAGCGCGCTTATAATCTAAATCGGAAAACCAACCTATTTTTTGTTGATAAAGAAAAAAAAATTAACACTAGCTTCCGCTGTATGAAAAATCGGCAAAAGAAAGTGGGCCATTACATGAACATGATGGCGCAACAAGCGGCTGACATCTTTCCGGTGACTCAGCACTTCTCCCGCCTGCTTTGCGGCAGACGTGTTTGCTGCCTGCTCTGACAAGCCCTGCCGGTTTTTATCGCAAGGATGGGTGTGCATCCCCAAAAACATTTATTGAGATCGCCAACCCCGAATCGGAAATCGTTTCGTTTTTCAAAATCAAGGACGGCTCCATGGCAACACCCACCCAGCAAAATCGCTACCAACAGGCTTTACAACTTGCCCAGCAGGCTGCCGCCTTGCCGTTTAGGGCACAGCAGCCCTTTTTGGCTGGGGCAGCGCCTTGTCAAAAAACGTTGGTTCTCGCCAAAAAATACCTTGCCGAATTGAATGACCAGGATCTCTCGAAGGCAATGGCATCTGCCATTGGCGCCATTTTCCAGCACAAGCAATCGGCCATGGTTGGCCGCACCACCGGTGCTTTTCAAATCAAGGAATTTTTGACCAGTACCCAGCAGGCCGATTGTTTTCACGCGATCCGCATTGATGCGCCAAACGGGCCGCAATATGTGCTCAAACTCATGCACTGTCCAAGTGACAGCCGAATTTTTGAACATGAGGTGGCGGTTAGTAAACGCTTTGACGATCCCCAAATTGTGAGCTACGCCGCCCATGGCATTCTGGAACCGGAAGGCCTCCCCTATTTGGTAACCGAAATGGTTGCTGATGCCCTTCCCTTTGACCAATACTGCAACCAAAACCAGCTTAGTATTAAAAAGCGGGTTCAATTGCTGGCTAAGCTGTGCGGTCCCGTGGCATTGCTTCACCGCAATTTACTCATTCACCGCGACCTGAAACCAGATAATGTCTTGATCACCAAAGACGCCGCAAACAAGCCGCAAGTCAAGCTGCTGGATTTTGGTATCGCCCAAAAAATTCAGCGCCAAGCCCTTTATTTCCAAACCAGTCCCACGGAGCTGGGTGTAGACGGCATGACCCGTCCCTTCGCCAGTCCGGAACAGATTCGGGGAGAAAAGCTGACCACCGTGTCGGATGTTTATTCCCTGGGGGCCATGCTTCAACAAACCCTTTGTGGCAGCCTGCCATCTGAACACACGCAACCAGAGACAACCCAACCAGCGGGCGGGTTTTCTCAACCCACGCTGCCCCTGCCGAGTCAGCTAATTGCGGCCCAGATTCCCTCCAGCAAAAATCCCAATAGCGCAACCTTTCAAAACCTCACCCAAATATGCCAGCGGCGGGGCTGCATCACACCACGGCAGCTCAAACGGAAATTAGCAGGAAGCCTGGATCACATTACTGCCAAGGCCGTCGCACCTGACCCGGGAAAACGATATGCTTCACCCTTAAAATTGCAAGAAGATTTGCAACATTACTTGGCTGGTTTACCGGTAAATGCCCATCGCGGCCGATGGTACCGGTTCTGCAGATATGCGGGCTATTACCGCCAGAAGATTGCACTCGCCAGTCTGGTATTGATGCTGTTGACTGCAGCCGTGGTCAACAGCTTCAAGCACCAAACCGCGGTCATCCTCGCCAAGGAAGAAGCCTCAGCCCTTGAAGAGTTTTTGTCAGAGGCCATTCAGATGGCGGATCCAGGCCGCAACTGGGGCCAACCCATGCATTTGGATCAAATTCTTCACCGGGGTGCCATTCATATTGAGCAGGGTTTAACCGCGTCTCCCCTCGCCCAGCAGAGATTGCGCTATCTTTGGGCCAAAACCTGGCAAAACCTGGGTCATTTTAAGGCTTCTGCGGCGCTTTTCCAAAAAATGGACTCACAGCCTCAACCGCGTTTTTTGCTTCAAAAAGAAGCGCGTGCCAGCTATCACCTACGCGCCTGCATTTCCCACCTAGGAACGGCCAATTACCACCAAGCTGCCATCCATTTAGAGCAGGCGGATGCGTTCAAAGGTGGCAAAAGTGAGGTTCTTCAATTTTTCCAAAGCGCCAGGCAAGCAAGCCGGGCCTATTTACTGCGCGCTACAGGTAATAAAAGCGGGGCCGCGGCCTTGCTCACCGCCGAATTGGAACGATTGAACCAAGAGAGCCAGTTCGGAGGGGAAACCAGGCAAAAAGTTCAGATCGCCATGCTTCACAGCCTCGCCCACCAAGCCCAAAAAGACGGCCGCTTTGATGCCGCATTGCGCACCGCCGCAAAGGCACTTTCCCTGGCACAGGCGATTAAAGGGCTTACACCGTTGGTCAGCGCTTGGTTCTACAGTCAAAAAGGCGTAATTCTTTTGCAAAAAGGCCAGTACCACCAGGCACTGCCGCCACTGGCCCATGCTGCTGCCATTGCCCAATCGCACCTGCCACCAACCCATCCATTCACACGATATTGCCTGGCTGCCCAATCTCTGTGTTTATTGCAACTCAATGGGCTGACAGAAGCACTGGCAACCTTCAAGAAAATCCCCAAACATCAGCGCCAAACTTTCCTGCTGCCCATGGACCACCTTGGAGATTGGCTGTTCGACAGTTACAGTGATGCATTGGCACCAGGCCTGACCGTCATCAAAAACCTAAAGAAATTGGAGACAGCCCACGACAGCTTCAACCGGGATCTTGCCAACATGCTGCAAGGGGTGGCACTGGTTTTTTCTCCGGAAATGAGCGGCACGCCGTTTCCCAAAGGCCAGTACCGTGAAACCGCGCGAAACACAACCCTTCAGTTGGCCCACAGCCGCCATTTCTTCCCAGAAAATTTTTTTCTCAACGGCATTTTTGAGCTGCGTTTGGGCCAGCTCGCACTTCATTTAGACCACTTAGAAGAAGCCCAATCCCACCTAGCATGTGCAAAGGGGTGGTTTGAACAGCATCAACCCATTGGCAGTGCTGAGGTTTGGCTGCTGGCCACCAATTTAGCCGCCGCCCATTATCAAAGCGGCGATGATTCTTCGGGCTGGTACTACGGGGCCATTGGCTTGAAACTGTTCGAAAACCTTTCCCATACAGAACGGCATCGCCTCAGTTTATTAGACCGGTTCACGCTTACTCCAGCCCTGGAAATAGTGGTCATGAGCATGCCTACCACAGCGCGGAAACCCCGGCTCATTCCCAATTTAGACGCTCTTTTTCCCCGGGATCCCCAGGCACCCTGGATCAAAATCATGATTAAAAAACTGTATAAACCGCAAAAAAAAGGCGCGCCCGGATTGCTAACAGAAATCTTCAAGGCTGGCCAGCAATTGCCGGGATTTGCCGGATATTTACCGAATCAAAATAAAATGCTCACGCCTGAATTAAATAAGCTGCTCAATCAAATGGTGCTTGCCGCGGTGCAGGAAATGGACAAGGACCCGGAGCTTGTCCGCTGGTTTGCCCGGCTGCTGCTGACGAACCGGGGTGGTCACAACCCTATGTTCACACCAGAAAATATGGGCGAACCGCAATTCGAAAAAATCCTGCGCATCTTTTCCAAAGTCACGGCAGACATCATGCTTGCAAATCCGCTGGAAAACCCCAATGGCGCCAAAAATCCTTTCTTCTCTAGCGATCAATCTTCTGCTGCGCCAAAAAACCCGCGTGAAAAAGAAATCCTGGACGAGGTTATTGACATTCTCGAGTCAGCAGATGCGCTGCGCAAGCATTTGCAGGTGCTCCTGGTCAACACGGGTTATCCCGTGGAGTTGGGGCATCTCGCCAATTATTTAGGCCAACTCCGGCCACCCCAGGCAGATCGCCCTTATTCTCAAACGCTTGATGCTTTTATCGGCAATTTGCTAACCACACAATCCCATATGGACCGGGCCCTGTTGGCAGGCCTCAACCGCGAAACTGAAAACCGGCAAGTGGCAAAACTATTTGGCACTGTTGAAAAAATCCTGAACGGGGAAACCCAACCAGGTGTTCAGGGCCGGGTTTGGGTAAAAAACCCCGCCTTCGTGAAAGGCATTATCCAAAAAGTTGTTGGCAAGCAAGAGGAGTGAACCGTGACGCAATCTGAGCAAAATCCGCCAAATTCAGAGCACCCTTTCCTTAATGACCGCCAAGCTGGTCCCTTCAAAATCATCCGGGTGTTACATCCCAGTAACACGGCCATTTCCTGCCTGGCACGCATCGCCAATCCAAATACGGATCGTGCTGCCGATGACCGCTTTGTACTCAAATTTTTCCGCTTACACGGCAACCGCAGGCATCGTGAAGCATTTGAAAGGGAAAAACAAATCCTCCAACGGTTTGAGTTGCCCACCCTGGCCAGCTATTGTGGCAGTGGTGTTTTAGAGCCGGAAGGCATGCCCTTTATCGCAACAAAATACTGGGACAAGAGCCTGCCCATTACCAGCTATTGCAAGCAGCGCCAGGTTTCCATCAATGGCCGTGCCGCACTTTTCCGCCAGGTCTGTGAAACGGTGAGTTTTCTACACCGGAACTTAATCATTCATTGCGACCTCAAACCCAGCCACATTTTAGTTAACCCCAGTGGCAAAATCTGTATCATTGATTTTGGCAGCGCCATTTCCAACGCTGAAAAAACCATGGGTTGGAAATCCGGAAAGCGGCCCAATCAGGTTACCCTCGCCTATGCCAGCCCCGAACAACTGCTCGGAAAAGCCGTTACCACCGCTGCCGATATCTATGCCCTGGGCGTGATTCTACGCGAATTGATCTGTGGTGGCGAAACACCTCCCCCAGACGCCCTGACCCTTGAAAAGGCCACCTTGTTTTTTGCCAACCGCCCATGGATGAAACCCAGTAAAAAAATCCGCCAATGGCAAAAAAACCACCCAGAAACTCTAAAGCAACATTGCCAACAATGTCAGTGCACACCGAAAAGACTCACCAAACACTTAAGCAGCGATTTAGATGCCATCCTCAGCGGTGCCTTGGCCAAAAATCCAGCACAGCGAACCGTTTCAGCTGATGATTTGGCCGACCAGCTCCAAGATTTTCTGCAGCACCGCCCAGTTCGGGGGAAAACCGGCTTTGTCTACACGGCTCGCAAGGCTATTTACCGTCACCGCTTGCTGTGTACCTTGACAGTTATCTTTTTTAGTTTGCTCCTCGGCTGGTGGCAATTGAACCGCTACCAAACGGCCAAGAGCTTGGCTGAAAAAAAGCAGACTGAGGCCGTGAGCCACTTTTTCTCTCAAGTTTATGAAATCACCGCCAGTAAAAGCGGTTCCAAGACACCCACGGCACGGGATTTGTTGGATACTGCCAAGAACCAACTGCAAAGCCAGCGCAAAATCAACTGGAACATCCGTAGCAAACTTTTGCACACCCTGGCCCACAGTTATGCCAAAACGGGCTTTTATCCACAATCGATTCAGCTATGGCAGGAAATGATTGCAGAACAGAAAAGCCGTTTCGGTTGTTCCAGTTTGAAAACAGCCGCAAGTCATACCGACTTGGCGCTGACCCAAATGCAGGCAGGAGATTACCTTCAGGCCAAGGCAAGACTCAATTTAGTGAAAAAAATTTATCACCATCACCAGCTGTCCGATGATGCGGTTCCCTTCCAAATTTGGCGCGCCCTTGCCTTTGTAACCGGAATTGAAGGCCATTACGGCGAAGCCGAAAAAATGATGGCGCAAAAACTCAACCGCCTAGATGTTAATAGCGGACGCAATGCGACGCGCTTCATCGAAGCAAGCCTCGCTTTAGCAAGCATTTACGACACTAAAGGTCAAGAGGAGAAAGCGGTTGCATTGGCCCATGGCGCTTACAAAACCGCGGTCACCTCATTTGGTGAAAACAGCCTGAAGGCAGGTATGTCTCTGCACAAATATGCCATCTTGTTTGGCGAAAGCGGCGACAAGCAGCAAACGGCCTTTTTGCTGGAAGAATCCCTCGCCTTAATTAAATTGTTCGGCGGTAAAACCCACCCCGCCTACAGCGATGCGCTCATCAGCACCGCGGGGTTTTTATTGATGAACGGCAGGATGAGCCGTGCCATGCAAATGGTAAAGGAAGCCAAAGCCAGCCGCGGCCAAATCCAAGAAGATCATGTATTTAATTCGGCCTATTATTTCTTTCACAAAATGCCATCCGTTGCTACCCAAACCATGGGAAAGCCGGTTTCTGACGCAGTGATTGATAAAATTCTTAAAATAGAAAAACAGGGTACGCCCTTCAGAACCCATGCCATGAAATTGGTCATGGGATATCAGCTCTTTTTAGAAAACCGCTTTGAAGAGGCAGAAAACCAATTTGATGAGGCCGCCAGTTTTTACAAAGAGCACGCACCCAAAAAACAGGCCTTGATTACCGCATTAGAATGCCTGCAAGGTATTACTCTCGCCATGTTACAACAATTCGCGCAGGCCGAAGAGCTACTGCAGTGCCGCTTATTGCACAGCACCGCCGCCTGGCATCACCGCCCTCACGAAGTCATGCTCAGCCATATGGCGCTCTTCATCCTTTACCACGAATGGCAGAAACCCCAGCAAGCAGCCGTGCATGGCCTGCAATTTATGAGCATTTTCAACAGTCTTGGCCCGGATTTTCACCAACTCTACCGCGAGGTTGCCCAAAACACACTCATAGGCCGTCCACCTTCATCCACCCGCAGCCTGCCACAGCCTGCTAAACCGCGGTAACGGCCGATCCAATCTAGAGGCATACAACCAACAACAGATCCATGCCCAGCCGTATTTCGCGAAAAGCGTTCACAGCCAATGGGTGCTTTCCCCATACTTCACCCAAGCTTTTTCTGGCGATGGGCCGAAAGCCTTGGTCATCAAAAGACTTGCGGTTGAAGAATTACCGTGGGCGCAATGATGAAGAAGTTGAGGTTTTTTATGACTGAAGTGCTTCCAACACAATGATTTCCCGGTTTCACAGCAGATTTGGGTTGAGATATGCGGGTTGGCTTTAAACAGGCAATCACAGTATGAGAGGCAAAAAGCCGCATCCAATGGACACGGCTTCCCCATTTATTCTCAATCATGTTGGAATGGCCATCAGCCAGAGGCACGAAATTCCTCAGCGGTCTTCATGCCTTTCCCCGCGGCAGCGATGGTTCACCGGGGAAAGAGGTTATGGATGCGCTCTTCACTCCAGCGCACATCCAATTTGCCCGCCTTTTTAGCGGCCAGAATCTCATCCAGGGAAATACCGTTTTGGTACATATAGTGGATTTCATATCCGTTGAAATGGTGTAAAAGACGCGCGTCTTCAAGCCGGTGCATAAATTCGAAGGGTACCGGGTTGTGGTACAGATAAGCCAGCGAATGGGCGGAGATCTTGCGCAGCAAGCCCTCATCTTTAAATGTATTCAAATGGGCCATGGGCACGGATTCCCCGTGGAGGTGGGCCGCATCGTGGGCGGAAAAACGGTTTACATAGCCCGCTTGCCGCAACTCCGTCAGGTAAGAAACCGGCACTTCTTTTTTGTGGAGATGGGCCAAGTCGTGGGCGGAATAGCGATGGATTAATTCGGCGTCACTCACTTCTTCCAAAAAATCCAAGGCCACGGCTTTGCTGTGCAAATAACTCGCATCATGCGCCGAGAAGCGCCGGGCCAGTCCGATCTGATCCAACTCGCTTAAAAAAGTGGCGGGCACTTCTTTTTTAAAGAGATAGGTCAGGTCATGAGCGGAATAACGTTGCAAAAGCCCGGCCTCTTGTACGTTTTCCAAGAACGCCACCGGCACCGGTTTTTTGGCCAAATAAGCTGCGTCATGCGCCGAAAAACGGTTCGCCATGCCAGCTTCAGCCAAGGCCATCAGATAACTCACAGTCACCTCAGACCCATGTAAATAGCCCGCATCATGGGCGGAGTAGCGGTTTACCAAACCCGCCTCGGCCAGTTTCATCAGAAATGCTACTGGCACCTCTTTATTGTAGAGATAAGCTGCATCATGGGCGGAGTAGCGGCCCAAAAGGCGAACCTGCTTCAGCTCATTGAGATAAGCCAGGTCAACCTTTTTGCGGCTTAGATAAGCCAGGTCATGAGCAGAGTAGCGGTCTAACAGGCCGGCATGCCGGTAAGCCAATAGTTGTTTGACACCTACCCGGTTTTTCACCAAGTGGTGAATGTCGTGAATCGAGAACCGCCGGTGCAGATCTTCTTCGCGGTAAGCCTGCAATTGGTCAAGCGGCATCTGCCGGGCAAAGATAAAGCGGATATCGGATTCGGAAAAGTCATTGCGCAAATCGTAGTCTTCGGCAAGTTGAACCTGTTCCGCCGATAATGACTGCGGTTTGGGGTTTCCGGCCCGCTTTTCGCGGCGCGGTTTTTGTGGCAAGGCATGGGCGGATACCGAGGATGCTAAATTTCTTTGAGCAGGTTGCGCGGCCGCACCCACTTGGCCCGGCTGGGCCTTTTTCTTGCTCACTTTTCCGCCCGGTTCCGCGGCTGCCAGTGGCAATAACAGAAATAGCGTGGCCGCTAAGCAAATTCTGGCAAAGCCATTGCTGCGAACCTGGCGCTGTTGGTTTTTATCCAGTATGCACATGAGACGTCCCTCCAATTGCGTTTGATAAGCCATACCCACCGCCGCCGTACATGGCCTGCGTACGAGACTTTGGGCAATATCGAGCAAATGCTGCGCATAGGTGGTGGCCGGTTGACCGTGCAATAGCACGGCATCGTCACAGGCGTACTCCCGTTCTCTGATCAAACGGTTGCGCGCCAAATAACTCAATGGGTTAAACCACCATATCGCGGCTGCCGCCTGGGCAACCAAATGGGTGAGATAGTCACCCCGGCGGATATGGGCTAATTCGTGAAGCAAAACCAAGCGCACCCGCTCGCGAGTCCATTGCCGCGCCTTTTCCGGCAACAGCACCCACGGTCTGCGCACGCCCCAAGTAAACGGAGAGCTCACCGCACCACTTATTGCCAAAGAAACCTGCTGTTTGAGCCCCATCGTCTGGCTGAGTTCCTGCATTAAATCGTGCCATGGGCCCGATTCCAAAGGATGAGCGGCTTTCACCAAGCCCCCTGCCCGCCGGTGAGCGAGACCCGTCCTCAGCAGCAGCCAAAGGGCCACACCCAACCAGAGGCTCAACAACAGCGCACGCCAACCTGGCAACCCAGCACGCCAGTTGCCCGTCAATGCCGGTGGCGGCATTGCAGCAGGGCCACTGGCTTGACTGGATCCAGATGATCCAGCATCCAGGCCACTTTTTGCCGGGCGCTCTGCCATCGGCATACTGGGCTTGCCATCACTGGCAGGCAAGCCAGTCGCCATTGCCAATTCAGCGGTCCCAGGAAGCAATCCCAGGCGCCAGTCTGGCAACCCCCACGAAATGAGTGGCAGCAGTACCACCGCATAAACAGCCAAGTTCCATATGAGGCAGCGGTTGGCGGCCGGCATTTTGCGCACCAGCCAACTCAACCCCCAGGCCAACAGAAAAATGAGGCTGGTTTTTACCAGCAACCCCGTAAACATGGGGAAAAGCCATGGAGAGAAGTTCACAGTTCGTCCTCCTCTTTGGCTTTTTCCACCATGTAGCGCAGGTGCTGCCAATCTTCCTCGGCCATTTGGGTTTTGGAAAGATCTAACAACTCCACAAAAGCCTCGCGCGGCGATCCGTCAAAAAAGGTTTTTAACAGATTCTTTAGTGCCGAACGCCGGGCTTTCTGGCGGTTTACCGCGGGGGCATAGAGGTACCGGAACCCCTGTTGCTCTCGCACCAAATGTTCCTTTTCCACCAATAACCGCAGAATGGACCGCACCGCCGAGTTGGTTGGCGCATCGGGCATGGCAGCTTGAATCTCAGAGGCCGCAAGGCTTCCCTCTTCATACAAAATTGCCATGACCTGTTGTTCTCGTTTACTTAGTTTTGCTTGCTTCTGATTAGCCATCAGAGACGTCCCTTTTCATCCAAACCCAAAACCGGATTGCAGCCTCAGTTTGGACGATCTTACTGATCGATCAGATATGTTGATTTTTCAACATATGCTGAAATATAAACACAGCGTTGCCCTATGTCAAGCGGTCAACGCTATTTTTTGCTAGCCGCGCCGCCTTTTTACACTGGGGGGTGAGACAAACCAAGATTCTTATCAGAAACGGTTCTGGCTTACCCAGCCCCTTTCGTTTTTGAGAAAGTGATGGAAAAAACGGGCAATGCGATGGCCATTAAAACTTGGTCCAGCTTTCTCACAGGTCTCACAACGAAAGGACTGGAAACCCGCACTGCCCGCTTTCTCAAATCAAAAGCCAAAAAGGCAGGTTGAGCTAGCTTCCTGGTCAACCACTCATAGGTTTTACTTTTAAAGATCGTTACAACCATCATTTTGTAGAATTAAGTGAGGTGCGCGTTCCAAAAGAAACCGCCGGGGAGAAGGAAGGTGCGGCGTAGCGCCATGGGAAAGCCAGAGCTCAAAACCCAAAAACCCACGCCGTCAAAATGAACCAGAAATAACAGGGTTTTACTGAGGTGGTGCCCAATTGATGGCATTGGCATTGCCTATGGCGGGTTCACCGTCTTGGTTGAACACAAAAGTCACGCCGGTTAGCGGCTGGTCCGGGCTGTAAGCAATCATGGAAATCGAATCCTCCCGGCCAGGAAACAAATCCCTGGTCACGGTGGCCAGTGGCCGCAACGGCGCTAGACCACGGCCTATTTCGCGGTTCAAATCCAATACCCGGCCCTGGTTATCGTAAAAAACCAAGGTGACATCGGCAGGCACATCGCCAACATTGGTGATCACGGTTCCCGCAAAACTATCGGTGCGCAGTGGCAGGTAACCAAAAGAAATCGCGTGGCCCACTCGGGCATTGTCACCCACGGGCCGGTCAATTTGCCCGGGAATGTTAACTGCATTGCCCTGTGAAGGTGAATTTTGAGAAGGTGTGTTGAGGTTGTTGGTCACCCAGCGGCCATTGAGACCGGCAACCGGGCTGGTCAGCAATACGGAATAACCGGAACCATTGCCCAATTCGGGAAACAATTCCGAGGCAGCCTCTTCTAAAAACCCAGACGCTGGGATCTCGCGCTCAACGGTCTGAGACTGACCATTGCCCCGGGTTGCGGTCAAGGTCACATCGGCGGAAAGGCAATTGTCATTATTCACAACCAATGTGCTTTCAAAGAGTTGGTTATTTGAAACCCAGGGATAAACCAGGCGATCCGGTGTCGCGGCATCGAGGAAGAGATCGGTGCCAAAGGTGGAAGTATTGAACGGATTGAAAATGGTGCGCACCCGGCCCGTTTGGGTATCGCGGATATTAAGCGTGTATTGCGCACCAGTTAAGCTGGTGTAAGACAGCCAGTAATGCCCATTTACAGCACGGCCATCGGTTATTTTCAGGTACACGCTGGGGTCTGACCGGTCAATAAACCAAAATGCGCCGGATGTGGTGGTTTGCACACTAGCCGTGCCACGCCCCATGTTTTGATCCGAGATCAACCAATCCACGTCGAGAATAAAGCGGCCATCCATAAGGCTTATCGTTTCCATTTTACCCAAACTGATGGCTTCAGGAATGGCGGCATTGGGTTGGGGTTTGCCTTTTGATGGGCTGGGGCAGGTTGCAAAAGCCTGGGTATCTTGCACAGGTGCAGCGGCATTGCCCAATTGATTGGTGTACTGCTTTTCCAGGCCGGATTGGGTATCGGTGACCGTGATTTCATAAGCCACCTTGGTCAAGCTGCCGGCAAAAACCCAGTAGTGGTTGTTGAATTGGCAGCCGGTGAACACTCTGACCATGAGGTCGATATTATTTTGATCGTCCAGATAAAAATAACCGGTCTCATCAAACCCGGTTTCTTCGTCGAGCAACACACCCTGTGCCGGTTTGGCCGCCTCATCTGAAAACCCCTGGTAATTAACACGAACCTCAAAACGCCCATTATTAAGGCGCAAGCAGGTATTATCATCAGCCTTTAGACTGCCGTGAAGATCGGGACCGCCCAGGTTTTGGCCAGCGCAAGGTGCGCTTGAAAGCCACCCCATGCTCAACAAACTAAATAGTAGTGAAAGGCAAATTCGCATATATCCTCCCTGTCCCGAATTTCTCACCAAATTTTTGCCGTGAGAAAGGCAACCCGCCCACCAGCAAAATCCCCTCGAAGCCCGCGCTAGAACACCTGTTTTATTGAGGCGGAAGCAATACATTGAAACCCCTTTCCAGCCTCAGGCGATGGTATTAATGGAGGGATGGGCGCAACCGGGCTCAGGTAGGTGAGGTGTTCAACAAGGTATTTCAAACACGTTACCACGGTAACCTCCCAATCCAAAAAGCGCCGCGCTGAATCTCCTGCTAACAACCGCGCCAGAGATGCCCAAAGCCCAGGTGATGCAAGCACAAGCTCGTGTCCGCCTGGGTGGGACGTATATACCAGTCGCTTGAAACTTGCAGCCTGTTACAGGAATCTTGGGGAATTCCGCGGCCAAATCGGCCTAGCCGCATTTTTGACGCCCATCGCAAGGCAGCTGCGTACTTTTCCGCAACTGGCGTTATTTTTGCGCAGTTTTACAGCCACGGATTGCCAATCCTCAAATGATGATAAGAACAAATCATTTTCTTTCAGCGGGTTCTACTGCGAGGCTCTCACTGCCCCATTTGGCCGCAAATTTGCCATAAATAGGGTTGGGGCATTTCCCCAAAGACGTAAAAGGAGGCCGCTGTGAAATTCAAAGATATCCTCCCATGGAAACAGACGCAAAACGCACCGGTATCCACCGGAGAAAGCAATCCATTTGAACTGATGCGCAAAGAATTCGACCGCGTCTTCGATAATTTCGGCAACAACCTATTTACCTGGCCGGAATCTTCCGCACTTTCCTTTCTTCCCAAACTGGACATTGGCGAAACCCAGAAACAGTTTAATCTGCATATGGAGTTGCCCGGTATTGAGCCCAATGAGGTCCAAATTGAAGTGGATGGCGATTATTTGCTCATTCGCGGCGAAAAAAGCACAGGGCAAAAGGAAAAAGACGGACGCTGGCACAAGCAAGAACGGGTATTCGGCAGCTTTCAAAGGTCCCTGCTCTTGCCCACAGAGGCCGATGCCAGCCAAATCAAAGCCCTGTTTGATAATGGCGTTCTAAAAATCACCATCCCCAAGTACAAAGATGCGGTTCGAGAAGCAAAAACCATCCCGATTCAATCCTAACTGGCATTTCGGGCAAAACACCCGCTTCATTGCCGGAACTCCGAACCCATTCAACCCAAACCCAAGGTGCTTTTACGAAGCCCCTTGTTGTGCCATGGTCAGTTGGTACTTGCAGGCTTATCCGGTCACTCAACCCAAAATGGTTTGAGGAAAACCGCACCACACCGTAAGACTCGCAAGCAACCTCTGGCCAGGTCACTTGGTGGATTGGAAATTGGCCGAGGGCCGCGTCCCAAACGGTTCTCTTTGATTGCCAATCCACCGCTGGCTCTTGCCAAGGTCCGCACGGGCCCATCCTAAGGCAATCTATTAGTCCTAGCCCAGGTTTCTCATAAATCGCTCGCGGCAAGGTAAAAAACGAGTGCGGCCATAGCTTGAAGTTGGCAAAGATACGAACCAGTCATCCCAGGTTTTGAATTTGTTTTTTAACGAACTCGGTGGCAGCTTTGCTGATTTGCGGCAAAACATCGCTAATTTTTTGATTGAGCGCTTCAATAATGGCATTTTTGAGATCATTTTGATTCGCCACCGCGCTCACAAATTCACTGTAGCCAGAGCCCGAACCATCAAGCTTGATGGCTATGGTAATTTCCTCTGGCAGCGCCTTCAGCTCAATCGCTGAAAAAGTAACCACCAATTTTTCTACATCAGTTCCCCTGGCATTCAAGGTAGTCTTGACTGCCGGTGAACCGGTATGTCCAGCGGGTTTCACCGAGATTGAAATATTGCCAGTAATGGGGCCCACGGGCTCGTTTTGTGCCACTTGCACCAGCAGTGAGAACGAAGCCGAGGCGGTTAGTGGGGGATCTGGCACTTTCTTCTGATGGCCATTCACACTGAGTTCGGGACCCGGATTCAAGCGCGCAATTTGAAAGGCAGCGGCCGCACCATCAATATTAAAGGTGATGCTTTTTTCAGGTGCGATCACATTGGAAAAACCGGTGATCTTAAGGCCTTTGGGAAATTTGATTTGCGAAATCGCAATCTTCACCCCACCAGTTATTTCTTTTGAAAACGGGCCGGGAAGGTCGATTTCACTGGTGGTATAGGGTTCCAACACCGGGCTTGAATTGCTAAGCACCAATTTTGGCAAATAGAACTTGCTGGCCGGATCACTGAGCCCATCGGCCATGCGGGCAAACAGGTATTGGTCGACTTCATTGGAATCGTTGCCCGGTTGAGGCTGGAAGACAAATCCCGCACGGGGCTTGCCAAATACATCATCCAAAGCATTGGCGAGCTGGCGATTCAAGGTATTTTGGATTTTGGTGATATTTTCCGGGTCCGCCAGGGCGGCGTTGATTTTTTGGTTGAATGCGGCCGCTGTTTGCGATTCCTGGATCAGATTTTTGTAATACGTAGACCACACGTCCACATAGATCTCGGTTTCGGCCGTGGCGGCGATGGCCAAATGCTCCAAGGCTAAGCCCGGTAAATCTCCAGATTCGGCCTCTAGCACAAGTTGGTTGAGGGTCAGCGACAGGTTCTTTTTATCGTCAGAAAGATGAAGGGTCACCTTGGCAGCCAGCGAGGCGTTGGTCATGGAGATGACAGAAACACCACTGAATTGGGTTGAGAAACCATCGGGATCACCGGGATTGGGGGGCGCCTTCACCCCATCGGGTTTGGCAACGCAGATACCACTGCCACCGGCCTTGGAAAAACACAGGCATTGGCTCATGCAGAACGCGAATCCCATGAAAGCTGGATGGGGCTTATTATCGTCTTTCGCTTGTTTGGTGCCGGCCAGCGACAAGGGCCGGTTCCACTGGGTACCTGAAGCGGGATAGGCATTGGTGTTCAAACTCATCGTGAATTGGTAGCCGGTGTCTTTCTCCACGACGGCAGGAAGATTTCCCTTGGCTTTAATATTGGCCAAACCTTGAATTTGCAACTGCTTCACCGCGAGAGACGGATTGGCCTTGGGACAGGGAATCACATTCAAATGCTGTGAAACGATGGCTTGATACACCTTTTTGGCATCATCTATCATTTTCTGCGTCACACTGCCGCCGGGCTTTTGGTCCTTCAGCTTCCTGATGTGGTTGAAATAGGGGGTAAACCAGGCAGTGGCAAAATTCGCTGACAGCAATTGAATGCCCGGCCCGGAAAGTGAATCCACCTGCCATTGATCCACTTTCAACGGCAAATAGGGCTGGCCATCGCTGCTCATGCCAGACAGGACCTTGGGTAAAAACATCTTGCTGGACGGATCATTGGCCTGAGTGAGCAGGGTATTGTAGACAAACGTAAAGAGTTTCAATGCCATAGGTTGCTCCTATCCCAGCCAAATTCCCAATCAGGCCGGTAATTTTTATATGCCATCCGCCATAAAACCCAAAATCGGCGCACCCTTAACTATCTGCAAGTGGGCTGATGCGAGGACCGGGGGTTTTTTATCGAATGCGGTGTTTTGGCATGTGATGTCACCCCCTCGCCCATTAAACCAACCCTCATTCCGGGCCGGAATCAGCCATTAACTTGCAAAGCCAGGGAGATCGAGGATTTGGGCGAAGGCAGTATCGCGCAGAGCTACGCCTGTACACCACACAACCACAAGGCCTTGGTTTACCGCCAAGTTTGGTTCAAATAGCCGCACCCGGCCGGTCAGGAGGTTAGGCCAGTGCATAACCCCGATTCACCACACTCATGGCGAGCTCCTGCAATGCTTGACGAAATGGGCTTGGCGCAAAGGGTTCCAAGAACCGCACCGCCTCCAACGCCGTCTTGCGGGCTTCGCCATAGGCAAGGCCAAAGGCTTGGCTATGGCGGATTTCATCGGCCCAGCGGTTGATCTCGTGTTCATCCGCCGCCCCACCCTGCAGGTAGGTAACCATCGGGTGATGCGGGCCAAATTGTTTTACCGCATAAATAATCGGCAAGGTCATGCGCCGCCGGTGCAAATCAACGCCACGCCGTTTACCGGCTTCCGCATCGGTATGAGCCAGGTCAAAGAGATCATCCATCATCTGAAATGCACGCCCCATCTGGCGGCCAAAGGCACCCAGGCGGCGCAGTTCCGAGGTGCGCGCCTTCATCAAGGCGCCCGCCACCTCACAGGCCAAGCCAAAGAGGATCGCGGTTTTGCGGTCGATGGTAACCAGATAACGGGCGTGTAACATCTCCGGCGTGCTGGCAGCATGGGTATTGAGCTCATCGATTTCACCACGGCAAATATCAAAGGCCGTGTCCAACACCCATTTCACCAACTGCATGTCGTTCTCACCCTCGATCACATCCACAAAACAGCGAATGGCCTGCAGGAATTGCAAATCACCGATGAGCACTGCCATTTCGGTACCGCGAACGGCATTGACCGAACCCATGCCGCGGCGCATGGCCGCGTGATCCACAATATCGTCGTGAATGAGCGTGGCCACATGCAGCATTTCCAAGGAGGCCGCGGCACGGATGGCCTTATGCGGCAAGTCACCGGTTGCTTGAAAAAGCCTGGCTGATAAAAGCAATACCGTGGGCCGCAATTTTTTGCCGGCCCGGTAAAGCGCCATTTCGGCCTGGGTGAGGTAGCCTTTTTGCGGCAAAAGCGCTTGCTCTAAAACCTCTTCGAAGCGGGCCAGATCGGTGTGAATCAATGCACCGCTTAAATGGAAAAACGATGCTTCTTCTTCGGTGGCCAGTTTCAACATGACTGCTCAAGGGCTTTGACCAAAGTTTCTGCGATGGGCCGGGCCAAATCCCGCTCAAGCGCATCGGCAACCCGATCGTGCAGCAGGCTGCGGATAAAACGGGCTTTCACCAGTTCATTGCGGGCGATTGCTCCCAGCTTTTCCGGCCAATCCGCATCGTCAAGGTTCAGGTCAAAACAGTCCAGTTCTACGCGGGCATCGGCAAAGGTCAGCTGGCCTGATGCGTCTACCCGCCACGCTATATATAACCAAAAGCCTGGTAAATCCGCGTGTACCGACCCGCGGCAGAGGGCCACCGGTTTGGCGGCAGCCATGCGTTCCTGGTGCATTTGCCAATCTGCTTTCAAATGGCGCAATAAAGCACGCTCATCTTCGCTAAGAACCATGGACCATTGTTTGCCATCGGCACTGCGCCCGCCAATTTCTTCGCCATCAAGAAAGCGGTAGGCTTCCTGCACACTGAGGCGAGGAATGGGTTTTCCGGTTTTTACGAGGGCCTTCACACCAGTCACCGATTGGGTGGGAATCACATCGATCTTTGTTGCATTGGTATTTTCCAGCACCCAACCCCGGAAACCCAACGTGGCGGTGATGGCTTTTTGATAGGGGCATTTGGGATCGGGATCGCCATTTGGCAATGTGGCGCCCATGCCCTGCAATGCCGTGATCAAGCTGAATTGCTGATGAGACGCATTGCCGTTATAGGTCATGCCATTCTCATAGGTTTTATCCGTATTAATATCTCCGCCATGGTTAAGGGTCTCGTTGGTATGAGCTGCCATGGCACCAATTGCCGGGATGCCCCAGCCCACCTGAAAGGTGTAACCGGATTCTTTAGTCAGCACATCGCTCAAAGCGTTGCGGTGGTTTGTATAAGTATCCAGAAAAGACGCGCCATTGTCCCCGCCTTGTTCAGCGAGCCACGCCCGTTGCGCATTCGCCGTGGCAATCCAGGTGGGATGCTTGTTGGGCGCGGTGCCACCGGGAGGCCGGATGTGGCCCTCATCATCCAAGGCCAAACCAGTACCAGCACCGTCGATGCCGCTGTGCCAAACTTGCTTGCCCTGCAAGCTATGGCTGCCACGAATGACAGTGGGCGCAAATTGCACACTGGCGCGCATATGGCCGCCTTCAACAACGGCTTCATGAAACTTTGGCGCCCACCCATACCCATTGCCAATCTGCAATTGTTGCAGGCGCAGCGCCAGCGAACCCAAAGGGAACCGGTTGGCTTGCGGCAGGCGGTCTTGGGGCATCGCCACCGCGGGTGCCAGGGGAAAGGACGGCATGTCAGCAATCTTGATACAAGCCGGTAAGTGATGCCACGCACCAGGTTTGATGGCGGCCCATGCAGCCTGAGCCGATTTCACGTCAAAGCTCATCGAAAACTCCTTGAAAAGTTGGTTGAAACTGACCTCAGCTCACATTCATCGAGCCCGTTACCATGAGATGGCCGTCATGGGTTGTCATTGCCAGATTGTCTGGAGTAAGCGTCAGTGAAACACCATCCACACTGATGGGCACCGAAGGGACCTCAAAGGAAGCCATTTGGTTGAGCTTTGCCTGAGCCTCATCCTGGATCATGGAGGAAACCGCACCACTCATGGCGTTGATCAGGGTATCCATGATGTCTTGCGACATGGTGGCGTTGAATTTTTGCCAACTGTCACCATCGCGCTTGGTTACAATCGAAAATCCTGGCAGAGGCGCCAAATTCATTTGAATTTGATTGGAACCCTTTATTGCCGGGGAAACCGTGATCTCCAAGGGAGAAGGACTGGTGCTCAGTTTCGCTTTTAAAAACTCGCTCATGGAAGCTCCTTGTCATTGGAAAATGTGAAAATTAATCGGCCCAGGACAACCAATTGGAGGCCGCTTCAATGGCACAGGCCGTGGGTACCAGCCACCAGCTCACATCAATCGACACCGTTGCGGCTGCTGCGAGCGACACATCGATATTCGGCATTTGCGAATCTAAGCCAAACGAGGCATTGGAAATGCCACCTTCAATGGTGTAACTGCCCGCCCAATTGCTATCGCTGTGTTTAATGGAGGCATTGTCAATGTTTTGGATCAAACCGGCTCTGTATTTATTGACCAAGGCATTCAAGAGATTGCGGCTGGCAAGCACCGCTAGCTTTTGCACCGGCCAGCTAACGCCGGAGAGATCAGGTGTCCCCTGGGCTTTCAAATTGCTCGCGATAACCAGGTGACCGGCACTTAATGCCACCGCCGGTGTGGTGAATGCCATGCCCTCAATATTCAGGGTAGAAGGCAACCTGTAGCCCGCCAAAAGTTTCCTCAATTTGGTGTAAATCAATTGCATAATCACTTGCAGATAAAGCTTGCCGGCGGGTGTCACCTCACCCGGGTAAACGCCAACCGTACCCAATTGCACTTTCTCTGCTTCAACGGTAATTTGCGCAAAAACCGTGGGCGAAAAAACCAACGTTTTGGTGCCGCCGGCCTTCAGGTGAAGCACAACCGTAAATTTGGGTAACGACACCTGACACATATTGGCGGCAGGCTTGGCGGGATGTTTTCTGCCGCTGGGGAAAAAGGTGTTTTTATCTCCATATATCTTGGTGCTTGGCGGTGCCAAGATAAAGCTTGGGACCGCATCAAAGCGCCAGTCCACAGATTTAATACCCAAACTGCCCACATCTTGGGTACCGGCAAATAACTTTTTGGCGCTTGGCAGTTTGAACAACTGGTCCATCCCCTTATTTAAGGTGGTGTTGTCCAGGATGATCGCGGCATCGTAGCTGCTCATGGTGTCTCACTCCTAACTGGCGGTCTGGTTGGGCGATCCTGAGGTCCAATAGGTTTCCGCCCATGCGCCGCCATCGCGGTAATCTTGGGGAAAGTTGTCAAAGCAAAAGCATTGAGATCCGGTTTGTGGATCTTGAAGATGAATCATGCGCGGGCTGAACCGGTAGCCACTAACGAGCACGAAGTGGCGGCCACCACGCCCCCAGTCCAGCGCGGCTGCAACCGGCCGCCCCGCGTCCAACTCGCGCACAAGACGGCGGAACGGCGGCCTGCCTCCGCTCCAACCGGCCAAACAGCCCACCATCCGCAGAACGTCTTCCAATTGTGCGGGTTGATGAAAGCGGGTTTCGCGAGTCAGGCATTCCAGTAAAGCGTCAGAAGGTGGCACCCGCTGTTCAATGAGTTGCCAGGCAATCCGCTCCTGGCTCCAGGAAGAATCGCCATAAAATGCTGCGGCCCCATTGGCCACCGCGGCCCAGCACCAGTTGATGCCCCGTTGCGGTTCGAGTGCCACCTTTAACTGGCACTCGGCCTTGAAAGAATGTTGCCCGGCAAGCGAGCCATGATTGAGCCGGTCCACCGTTCTGGCAAGCGGTTCAATGCGGATTTTCACGGCCACAGGGCGAGCTCTTCAAA
The DNA here is from genome assembly GCA_011762755.2 of Epimenia babai. Lineage (NCBI taxonomy): Eukaryota > Metazoa > Mollusca > Solenogastres > Cavibelonia > Epimeniidae > Epimenia > Epimenia babai. The sequence goes on from WURV02004474.1 coordinate 52,617, forward strand.
GATCCTGCATCGATAACCCACTCAAACGCCCAAACACACGGGCAGGTACTTGTTAATTTCAGATCCGAGAATGCCCTTGATTTGCGATGAAACCAATGAGCGGATATCGTCTTTAACCCCATCGAGGATCAGGTTTTCCAAGGGCTGGAGGATATCGTCGAGAATGCCCGGGCCGTCGATATGCGCTTCGGCCCCAGAATAATTGAAATCTGCCGATGTCAACGCCACCTGGCTCAGACAAACCTGAGCATTTTTGTTGGTCGCCTTGAAAGTGCCACTGCCCGAAACGGTAGCCCCATGAATGGTTACCTTGCCCGAAATGGAGGGATCACCAAACAGAATGCTTACATCACCTTCAATATTGGCCGAAAGATCGGAGGTTAAATGAACGTGTGTGGCAATATTGCCGCTGAGGTTTTCACCGGAATTGGTCACATTGCTGACCGCCATATCCTGCACCTGCAGGGACGCGAGCCCAGTGAGGTTGGTTACTGAATAATGGGCGGTGCCAATGCCAAAGCCCTTCGAGCCGGAAATCACATTTTTTAACGGATCCAAACCATGGCTGCGAAAAGCCGAGCCAATTTCCCCATTAACTTTGGGCACAAGTTCTTTAATGATTTGGTTGAGGATGGTGGTGAAGGGATTGCTCATCTTTTCTCCTTTTCATTGCCAGAAGTGGCGCACCAAACACGGGATAAAGTTGGCGTCATAGACATAGTGGTTGATCCCAGGCGAGGCGCTGGTACCTGATCACCATGATTCGGCTCGGATACCCGGCACTAGGTTTAAACCATGTGCTGACAACAAAAAGCACGATCAATGCCAAGCATCGCACCCAGCATCAACCTTTTTATTTAAAGCAATTTATGCAATTTAAAGGCCATGTATCAACGTTTTTTTCAAAATGGACGCGTTCATGGACACACCGTCAGGAGTCCACGGCGTCCAAACCCGAAACGGGAAAACAATTCACCCAAACTTGCGCAAAGAGGTACCCTTTATCGCGTTCAATTTCACCGCAAAATATTGGGGTGATTCCGCCCCAAGTGCTGATTTCGTTTTTCCCGTCTCTGCCCAAAAGGGACGGCCTTTCAACCGCTACTCTATGCCAGTCACTTTTATGGAAGATACCGTTCCGTCCTGATTGAAAGGGTCGCGGGAATGAGCCTCATTCTTGGAAGCTCCCTTTGCGTTTTTAATGGAAAAGCCAAAAAAACCACCATCCAAACGAAGTTTTTGTGATCCCCAAAACCCATTTTGGATTTGCGCCTCTACCGTGAGATTAGAGCGGCAACCTGGCGGGCAAGACCTTCATGTTTGGCTACCACAAAGGGGGTGCGTTTGGGTTTTTTGGGATTATTGCGGTAGGTGGCAAATACATCCTCAATGTCCAAGCGGGTATCCAGGGGGTGGCCATCTAAATCTAGAACGGCCAGGCCCGCCTTTTGGGCGATAAACATGCCCGGCAAAATGTCGTAATGGGCGAAGCCTTTGTTGAATTCAAGCGCCACATCCGCGTAGCCGGCCGCAACTTGCAGAATCGTGTTGGACCCCCAAGCCAAATTGATCCGGCCATTGCTCTGACCCACGGCATCGAGCAAGGCGGTTTGCTCAGCAACCGCGCGATATCGCGACACTTTGGTGGTCAACACATTGAGGCGAATCCCTTGCTCAATGCGCTGTTTGGCTTGAGATCCGCCATCTAATTTGAACCAAGAGTGGGTGGTGAAATCCAAGCACTCGGCAAGTCCCGCCTGTGATGCCCAGTAGAGACGGTTCAAAAAGATATCGCCTGCAACGGCTGCGGCAACCCGCTCCAATTTGCGGTCATACACAGCCATCAGGCACCAGCCACCCTGCAGGTGTTCGGCAAACTCGGTGCCATCGATGGGATCCATAAACACAACCCAGCGGGCCTCGGCTTCCAAATCCACCCGGGGAAAGGTTTTGATGCCCAACTCCTCGGAAAAAACCGTAAACGGCCCTAACTGAGGTATTTTTTGCAGTTTTTTGCTCAGGCCTTCCAGCATGAGCACCTCGGTTTCCAGGTCGATGGCCGTGGTGGGGTTCTCAGCAGCCTTCTTGGTACCTTGATTATCAACCGTTTGTTTCATTTCCAGACGGCGGCTGCCGCGCATGTCGGTCCGTACTTTGTCCATGGCTTTCATCACGATTTGGCGGCAGTAACGCAGCAAACTTTGCTCTTGGTCGACGGTCGTCATGATGACCTCGCTGGGAAAAAATAGTGACTCAATTATAACTTAAATGGGGGTGGGTCCCGGCCAACGCGGGCGAAAAAACCGCAAAAGTCAAGATTTCCCGGTCTTGTGCTTGCTATGCCAATAGTAGTCGTTCACGTAGTCCTCGTAGTCGATTTCCATCTCCATATCGATCTCGTTGAGGCGGCGCCCAACCTCTTCCATCATGGACCGCGGCAATTCCGTGCCAGCCGGTGGTTTGCCCTTGTAAATGGGGCCGTGATATTGTTCGGCCACCGTATCAGCCAACTGGGTGCGCACTTGGATTTCAATGGGAACCAGCGAGCGCACATAATAAAAGAGATCATAGGCGGTCCAATCTTTGGTTGCGGACTCAAGGGTGGTCCAATTGGCTTGGTTTTGCCGGGCAGGATCATCTTTCCTGGGATTAAATAACAATATGTAATTTTGAATACGGTCCAAAACCTCTTCACGGCTTCGCAGCATCAATGATTTGAAGCCTTTGCTTTGGATATCGCCCTTGTAAAACAGATAGGCTTTTTGCTCCCGCCGGAGCCGTTCGATCACCGTTCGAAAGACATGGGCATCCTGCTTGGAAAGGCTTTTCTTTTTTTCTTGATCACCTCTATCAGATCCTGAAGATGCATCTTGTACCTTCTGTTGGTTCTCCGGGATCAAACCTTTTCCCATCTTGCCTTTATTCCCGGCATCCTCCTTGGGAACATAGGAATCCAAGATATATTCGAAATCCTTCCACACATCTGCTTCTTGAAACCGGTCAGGCAAGCCAAACTCTTTCTGGCCAGGCAAATTGGTTGATTCCCCGGAGCCCCAATTCGTCACAAAAAAAATGGGTGTCGTTACAGACTTACAGCTATTTCGAGCAAATAGTTTTTCTTCCTCGATTAACTCGTTTTGAATGGAATCAAGCATGTCATGCTCACCAGAATCATTCCAAATGTCCTTGAGGCTTATTGCAAAGTTCCTGGCAGATTCATAAATTTTGCGCCATCCTCCAGGCCCAAACCAGGCAGTGGATGTACAGTCACCAGATTGGGATGGGCCATGAGGGTCTTGACCGTTTAAATTTTGTTGATCCTCCAATGGACATTCCAATTTTTTGTTTTCAGTTTCAAGCAGACGATCTGAATAAACCTGGCCAAATTTATATATGCCAGGAATCAAGGCCAATAGACCAAAAAAAATTTCCAACGGTGATTTTAGATCCTTTTGATTTCCTACCATTGGGCTAATTGCCATGCCTCCCTGCAATGAGGCATTTTCATCGCGTTTAAACCTCTCATCGTTTGCACGGTCCATTTTGCCCTGCAAATGCTTGTTTAGGTACATGAGCAATAAGTCCAATACACCGGAAAACAAATAAGTGCCAAAGCGGATAGCTGCATGCCGGGGCTTGGGAAAATCTTGATGGCGATTTACTGCCAACGCAAGCTTGCTCCAATCGCAGTATTCGCTTTTAACTTTATGGCGAAAAACTTCCAAATTCTGGTATTTTTTTCGTTGAGGGCCGTGGAAATCTCCAAAAGATTTAAATAAATACGATTGCAACCTTTTAAGC